>NDXA01000043.1:0-101970 GCA_002105455.1 Hemisphaericaspora xylofermentans | reverse complement strand
TCGGTATAGAATCCATATGGTTGATTTGTTGGAATAAAGAATACTCGCACGTGTAAATCATATGCGCTGGAACTGTGTGGCCATCGCAAACAATAGAATAACCAACAATTTCGCAATTGATAACATCTGCACAAATCAATCTACAATCAGAACCTCGCAAAATCGTCTATTATCCAACATAATTATCTACAGTGTATTAAAAAGCCAAGAGTTTTTATTTAGTACTTCGATAAGATTTATTACTGCATGAATCAAATTTTGAAAATTGACAATATCGGATTTTGCTCAAAGTAAAGTTCGACATTTCTGGAAAAATTTTTAATGTCGTATAAGAGATCTCGATATTTTCTTGATTCGATTATTAAAAAGAAACCATTTAAACGGTCATACTTGTTGCTTCGTAGTGGTATACAGGAATGAATTTGCAACCATCTAGATTGAACAAGAGTTTGCAAGATCTTCGATAAGGCTATAATTATAATCAAGATTGAATTCTTTGTGGATACACATAGTAGCTATCATAATCTAAGGTTTTGTGAGTTGATGCAACTGCCCATAAAAACCCAAAACGAGTCACATGCGAATCATAAGTCACGTGAAATTCTTTAATTTTAATTTTTGTTGGTTAGCATTTCTTTTTATTTCTGACTTCTCATATAATAAATTCTTGTCGTTTCTATACGAGCTTTACTATACGTACCAACCAAAAAAAAAAAGAAAAAAGAAAAATAAATAAAAAAGATTTAAACAATAGAAAACTGTGCAAGAAGAGCCACAGAAAAATTTTCATTTTTTTTTTATAAATAAATTGATGAATCCACCCAATTTATTTGAACAACTTAAAATTCTCTCTCTTTTTTCCTTTCTTTAGCACATACTTCTTTTGTCAGCAGTATATCCTCTCACTAATACATTAATATAACAATGACTACTTCAAGAGAAACTTTCCTTTTCACTTCCGAATCCGTCGGTGAAGGTCACCCAGATAAGATTTGCGATCAAGTCTCAGATGCTATCTTAGACGCTTGTTTAGCTGTTGATCCATTATCCAAGGTTGCTTGTGAAACTGCTGCCAAGACTGGTATGATTATGGTTTTTGGTGAAATCACTACCAAGGCTCAATTAGATTACCAAAAAATTGTCAGAGACACTATTAAGCACATTGGTTACGACCACTCTGAAAAGGGTTTCGACTACAAGACTTGTAATGTCTTAGTTGCTATTGAACAACAATCCCCAGATATTGCTCAAGGTTTACATTACGAAAAGGCCTTAGAAGAATTAGGTGCTGGTGATCAAGGTATTATGTTTGGTTATGCTACCGATGAAACCGATGAAAAATTACCATTAACCATCTTATTAGCTCACAAATTAAACGCCGCTTTAGCTTCTGCTAGAAGATCCGGTGCTTTACCATGGTTAAGACCAGATACCAAAACCCAAGTTACTGTTGAATACGAAAAGGATGGTGGTGCTGTTATTCCAAAGAGAGTTGATACCATTGTTATTTCTACTCAACATGCTGATGAAATCTCTACTGAAAAGTTGAGAACTGAAATTATCCAACACATTGTTAACCAGGTTATCCCAGAACATCTCTTGGATGAAAGAACCATTTACCACATTCAACCATCTGGTAGATTCGTCATTGGTGGTCCACAAGGTGATGCCGGTTTAACTGGTAGAAAGATTATTGTTGATACTTACGGTGGTTGGGGTGCTCACGGTGGTGGTGCTTTCTCCGGTAAGGATTTCTCCAAGGTTGATAGATCTGCTGCTTATGCTGCCAGATGGGTTGCTAAGTCTTTAGTTCACGCTAAGTTAGCTAGAAGAGCCTTAGTCCAATTCTCTTACGCTATTGGTGTCCCAGAACCATTATCTATCTACGTTGATACTTATGGTACTTCTGAATACACTTCTGATCAATTAGTTGAAATCATCAAGAAGAACTTTGACTTGAGACCAGGTGTTATTGTCAAGGAATTAGATTTAGCCAGACCAATCTACTTGAAGACTGCTTCTTACGGTCACTTCACCAACCAAGAAAACCCATGGGAACAACCAAAGCAATTAAAGTTATAAGTTGATTGCTAAATTAACCCAACCAAACTTTTTTTATATTATTCAAACTTTAATGACTAATGTAATGAATGACTCAGCGGGAAACTAAACAAATTCGTTAGTTTTCCCTAAGGAACAATGTTCAACTCGTTGTTTCAGTATTATAGATGATAACTGTGTTTTATTTCATACCTACACCATATTTTGTTTTATTTTTTGTTTTTATTTTTGTTTATTTGATTCATAAAAAGGATATATAGAGTTTTTTATTGCATTAAATAGGGGGTCCTCAACGGACAATTAAGGTTAATAAATTATTTAATTAATTAAAAGAAGAAGAAGAGTGATTTTTGTAGAGCTGTTCTTGCATGGTGAGTAACTTCCAACTGCCATGAGGTTTCAACTTCGGAATTATGTATGTTCAACAAAGGTGGTTGTTGTTGCACGGTGTAACTTTTTTACTTCTAAAAGGAACTACATTTTCAAACCCATGTTTGAAGACCCTACCGATTCTTAGCCTTGTTTAGATTTTAGTCTAACCTGACTTAAACTACTTCGCTAAAGTTTATGGCGATCAACTTTTGTTTAAAAGAGAAATATTGTGTTGCAACATACTCCGGTTTACGCGACAACGTATCAATTACAGACTTTTGCAGCCTCTAGATAACTAAGTATAGTCAATAACCTGTTACGGTTATCTAAAAATTAAGTTTATATTCTACTTTATTCTTCGTAATTGATAGGAATGCTACAGTTCTCTACCCAGGGATATTCAAAGTATTTGAAATAACTAGCCACTGCGAATGAAGCACCTAATGTTCCTCCAATTAAAATGTCTTCAAAATGATGACGATAATCTTGCGTTCTGCTCAATGCAATCCAACAAGCAAACAACATTGGTGCACCCACCACCAATCCCCAAGTGGCCAAAGGCTTCCTCACATGTAATAATCTAAGTTGGCCAATTAGCCAAAGCGACAAATACACTGCTCCAGCAAATGACATACTTGAATGTCCAGAGGGAGTGGATTTCATCCCATCTAACAAATACATCTCCCCCAAAGGTGCAGTACAGGAACCCATACCAAGAAGAATACTCTCTTCTCTTCTGGATGCATCTGCTACTCCACATCTAGCCAAGAAATCTGGTCTATGATTGCTGATCCAACATTTAAGTATATCAGTTATACAACATGTTATGGACATGCAAAACAATAACCCAAGACAAGACACTTGTAATAAATGCAACTTTTCAAATCTTGAGGTGGGAAGATATAGTGATATGCCAGAAATTATAATTATTGGAAGAAGAGTGGAATACACATATAATTGATTATCCGTTACTCGTTCTTGTTCAGCGAATGGATGGCCAATTCTTGTATCATTGAGATCAAACTGACGTGCAAAGGGATGGGCTTTTTCTAAAACATTGAAGAATAGAAGTATAAGTACCAAAGTCGTTATCCAATCAGGAATAAATTTTTTGAATTTGGGTGAATTGAAGTAAAGTTGCATTTGTAGCTCTTTTTTGGTTTGATTGGGAGATTTGGTTGTGGTTGTATCCTTGGTATGATCTCGGCTATTATGGAGTCTGTTGCTTGTTTGTATAGGGAATGTCAATTAAGAATCCTAATAGCCAGAACATGTGCACAATCTAACGTGTCTTTTATTATTTTTATTTTTAGTTTTTAGTTTTTCATTCACTGCAACGCGGATGAAAAAAAACAATCGTCCAAAAAAAAAAATAAAAAAAAATATTAAGAAGCAGAAGAATTAAAAATGTCAACGTGGTGGCTTATTCTTCTCACATCAAAATTTTGGTTGCGAAAACAAAAATAAAAAAAAAAATTAACTAGAATTTGAGATTTCGCTTGAACTTGACCCTTTGAAATTGAAACCAAAGAAATAAGGGGGAAGTAGGGTATTGTGAACTAATATCACAGGACCCAATGATGGATCCGCCATTGGTCAATCCACAACCAGATCCCAGCTTTCAATCATTCCAAAGTTAGTTAATGTGTATTGATGATAACGCATATGAGAGAATTCAAAGAAAGCTACAATCATTTTATGTTATTAAAACCAATAATGTTTGTATTATCTATATATATATATTACCAATAAAAATTAAAATATTACCAAAAAAACTAGCAAGCAACGAAATGAATATTTTCTTATACTAAAGAACGAGAATGTATCTTAAGCATCAATTTACTTTTCATAAGATTCAGTTTCATTGACGGTGTAAGCTTCTCTGACCATTCTGGTAGCATCAACTTCATCGTGGTACTTTTCACAAATTTCTTCTAAGGTCATTCTCTTAGTTTCTGGGACTAATAAAGTAGTACCGATACCAATCAACATGAATAAAGCAAAGATTTGTAAAACATGAGGTAAGAAACAGTTTGGTTCAGTGGCTGAACAACCGTGGTTAACTAAAGTACCAATACAAGTTTGAGCAATGATAGCACCAACCTTACCAGAAGCGGCAGAAAGACCATGAGCAGTAGATCTGTATCTAGTTGGGAAGATTTCACCTGGAATGATAAAGGTAGTAGTGTTTGGACCGAAGTTTTGGAAGAATTGAGCCAAGACGAATAAAGCTAATAAACCATTAGATCCAATCTTGTGGTAACCGAAACCCATGATACATAAAATGATAGTTAATAAGACGAAACCACCTAATTGAACTGGCTTTCTACCAATGGTATCAATGGTAGCAGCAGAGAACCAGTAACCTGGTAAAGAACCAGCACAAACTAAAATTAAGTTACCAGCAGCAGAGTTGAATAATTTGTCGTAAACGTTGGCTTGAGAAGCGTAACCGATGGTTTGTAAAATAGTAGTAGTGTTTAAACCAAGACCGTAGT
Organism: Hemisphaericaspora xylofermentans; assembly: GCA_002105455.1. NCBI lineage: Eukaryota > Fungi > Ascomycota > Pichiomycetes > Serinales > Debaryomycetaceae > Hemisphaericaspora > Hemisphaericaspora xylofermentans. The sequence goes on along the minus strand of NDXA01000043.1, from coordinate 97,039 downwards.
AAGCAACATCCAACATGAACCAAGAACCGGCAGTTCCCAATAAGATCTTACCGTATTTCCATTGTCCGAAATGTCTGCAGAAGTCTCTGAAAGAAGCCTTTGGTGGAGCAATTTCATTTGGTTGGTGAGAAATAGCAGCTTCAGCATCGGCAACCTTTTCAAGAGCATCATGGTCAGTGATATCTAAAGCATATCTTGGAGATTCAGCAATAGTTAATCTATAGTATAAAGCAATAACACCTGGAACACAACCGAAACCAATTAAGATTCTCCACATTTGATCACAAGCCTTAGCACAGGCACCAACACATTCAGCACCAGTAGTGGCTGGTTCTAATTGATCTCTGTATGCAACAATTAAAACCATGGCAACAACACCAGCGAAAACTTGACCAATACCTTGGTTAGAGAAGACAGCAGCCATAATAGCACCTCTCCACTTGGTGGTTGAGAATTCTGAAGAAATAATAGAAGATAAAGGATAATCACCACCAATACCAATACCCATCAATATTCTCATTGTGGAGAAGATAGCAACAAAGTTGATAGCTGGAGATTCACCTAAAGTACATTGGAAAACAGTAGCAAAAATCATAACAATCAATTCTAAACCATAGATAGCCTTACGACCAACCTTATCAGCAACAGTACCGAAACCAACTTGACCAATAACGGTACCAACAGAAGTAGAGACCTTTAAAAGGGTCATAGTAGAATCTGGAATCTTACCATTCCAGAAGACATATTGTAACATGTTAACGGATAAATTAATAGCGAAAATATCGTAGGAATCAGTCATGAAACCAACACCCGCGATTAAAATCATTTTGATTTGAGTCCATCCAAAACCGGCTTTATCAATTTCTTCTAAAGCCAATCTTCTTCTTTCTAATGGATCTTCAACATCGGCGAATTGACCAATATAATCTTTGAAAGCGGTCTTACCACCAGATTGAGAAACTGGGAGATGATGATGATTTTCAGTAATGTCTGCAACCATTGTTTATTGTTTGTAAAGAATGCTTGTTAGTTGTTTTCTGATGATAAAGAAATTATGAAAAATTCTGAAACCAAGGATGGGGATTTGAAGTTAATTTATATTCAAGTTGGCATTAAGGGACATGCAAACTTAGGTTCCATTTTTTGTAAATAGGAACAATTTAATAAAATTAATTATTAACCTGAATAAAAAAGAAATATTCACTAAAGAGCACACGAGTCATCTAAAAAATAAAATATTTTTTATGTAATTATAGAATTATTATTAAAAAAATTAAAAATTAAATATTTTGTTATTTTTGCGTTATGTAGCTAGCAATTCAATTGTCCATTGTTTGAAGGTTTAACTATACACCAACCACTTCAGAGAGGAGAGAGACCAGATCTTCCTTGTAATGGCAAATGTTCCACCTTTGAACCATCCATAAAACTACAAAAGTAATCGCCTGGGACGATTTTTGATAGAACAATTTCTAATTTGATAGTTGTAGAGAAGGTTAAGCATGTTAGTTTCTTTTCTCCATCGCTCTATGACGGTAGAAAACTCATCTGATATTGGTCTCGTGGGCCCCAGATGTTTGTCCTTTATGATATGAGATTATTTTTTAGAGCTTCTAAGCCTTTACGTATCTACCAAAAATGTTCGTTCAAAAGCATGTTTATTATTATTCAAAGTTTATAATATTGACGGAGCCGTCTACTTATTGTTGGGGAGGTACCGGAGAATTTTCCGCCTTATGTAATTAGCTGTTTGGCCCATGTGTGTCGCATTCATTTTTCCATATGGGAAGATACACTTATCGACAACTATAATCAAAGAAAATAAAAACAGAGGGATCGGAATTATTAATCGGTCTTCATTCTACCACGGTTTCACATCAACGTTGTCTAGAAGGCTTAATTCAATCAATAGCCCTTATGATAATGTTCATTCTAGTCTTGCTAATTAATATTTTCGTAAACTTGCTAGCTAGTCTCTATGATTCATTTATCGTTAAATATTTCCGTAATTGTTCCCCCCACAAGCGTGTACAACACCCTTTTCATGCTGCTATCTTATCCAGCTTCTTGGGGGCAGGTTTATAACTCTCTACAGAAGCAATGCTACTCGCAAACCAAGAAATCTCTTGATGTAATTGACATAATTCGGCTATCCCTGAACAATTAAATATGAAGAAAATTCTTGTCCGTACTATGTCAAGAAAAGTTAGTTTTCTTCCATCGAAGATATACGTATATCCTACATAAACTCAAATCCTTGGCAACTAGTATGGAAAATACGAATTGAAGTTTAGGGTCAAAGGTCACACGATGCTAGTATATTGAACTCCTCTTTTTTTAAACTTGTTTTATCTTGTTGCATTATGACTGCAAACCTGTCTTACGGAGCCAGAGATTTCAACCTGTCCAGGTAGTTTCTACTTAGTGCCAATCCTATTTTGCAGTCATTGAAACTGGTATTTACTTCGACAATAAGGTTATGGGCAAAGAATAACCATTCAGGATCATATCATGTTAACTTCCGCTGCACACATGCTTGCTGCAAAAGCCTTCCTTCCCCACGTGTAGAGATAAGCAGCCATATTTTTGTGTAGAGAAAAAATACTTTATTTTTTCGTATTGTTTTAAATCTATTTTTTAAGCATTCCTGTATAGTCAGTTTTTGCAGCTAAATGCAAAAAAAATAAAACTATCGATGAGATTTTTTTTCTACCCACGTTTCCTTGGCGCCATTATGGCACCCACGTGGCGGTACAATTTTTTTTTTATGTTCCCCCCTTGAACGCAAGAAAGTCACCAAATTCCATCTTCTGGATTTGGTACTTCTATTCACATTTCCATATTAAAGTGGAGATTACGAGTAAAATTCATTCGCCCAATTTGGTGTAGAGGTCCCACGAGGGTTAACTCCAAATACTTATTATTTTACATTGAATTCCATTGATTATGCATAAAACAATAATTTTCTTAATTATCGTTTTAGTAACAACGGTTTAGATTTCTTGATCTCTTACGACCTTTTACAAGAAATGAGGAAGACCTCGTGCGAGGTTATTTAATTATCTTGCTTTGGTTTTCTCGTGTGACACGTTTTCCTTAATTGAGTTTTTATCTTGTGACAGTAGGAAACTGGTGTTTCTTTTTGTTTGGCTTTTCTTACAGTGATGGGACTTGCAAGACCGCCATTTGAAGACAAGGCCCACGCTTTATTTTCTGATAGTTGACCTTCATTTTTATTGCAAGATTGCTATGTTAAACAGGTTTTCGATTTAACACAATTTTTGTAGCTCTCACAAGAAGTACAAGGTATACAGTACCTCGCTTCTCATTGCTGGATATTATCGCTTATGTTTTCGATTAAGGCGTTGGGATCGGTATAGGATTGGGCACGGGGTATCATAGAATATTCGGTACAACAACAGATTAAGACAGGGGAACCACATGAAAAGAACTGAAAAATAGCGATGGAAATTCCAATATTCGAATGGAGGAAAGAAGCAGACATGATCATGAGGCAAATATAGTCATTTCAAGGAATAGAAAATGAAGGTCAATTATCAGAAAACTAAAAGGATTCTCTCAGAAAGATCAATTCTTCCAATAAGAATAATACATTTTGTCTCAATTCTACAGTTACGCCTTGTTGTTAGATTTATTTACCGCAAACGGTAAGTCTTAGAAGCAAAGACCGTTGCCAAGAAATTGTGCCGTCTAAAAAGATTTTCAAGTTTGGAAGGAATGTTTAATGTAGAGTTGTTTCATTCTTACTTGCCTCTAGTATCGAACCCCTGATTTTTCATACAAAAATTAAAGGAAGTTACTAGAGATTCAATATCAACCCCTCGTTAATGTACATAAGTGATAACAAGGACTTTTTTCCACATATCACTTTTATGTACTATATAATGAAGTGGGTTTACAAGCCTTTGGATTATTAGATAGTCTTTCTAATTTACCTTGATTCTTCTTTTTCCAACCACATTCTTTATTAAACTCTTTTTCTTCAGTAACGAGGGGTTCTCAAATTCTCCCTTTAACCTACTATTTTCCTGTATTTTATATCTGCATGTAAACCGTCCAAAGGAGATCTAATAGGTGGTGTAATACAGAAAAGTAAAAGTAAAAGGGCTTCTGTATGATCTCCGATATGAAATTTCGCAATGGGCACACCCCTTCTACGAAGATTGCAAAATTTAAGGAAGAAAGTCCCAAATTTTGAACTAAAATTAGACTGGACAAAATGAATATCGATTCCACTTAATCGCGAGACCTTAACAATCAAAACTTAGGGCACCTTATCAAGAATGGTGTCCACTCATCTATAGCATCTACATGAAATACAAGCGCGCAAGCATGGGATCAGCACCAAGCTGTTGTTGTAAACAAGAGCAATATTTACGCCCAATGAAGCGTAAATCACACCCCTTCCCGGTGTGTCTTTAGCTAACTACACATGAACTTCCCAGAATGTAATCTGCTGAACAGTTGACGTGCACTTGCAGTGTAAGCGTGAAATTTAAAATGGTATAACAAATATATAAAGTATTATGTGAGTATTGCAAAGATATTCTTTGACTTCTTATTGTGTTTAATCGAGAACTTGATTAGTTAAATCGCCTAATTAGTTTCTTAATTTATTAGTTAGTTCGTTAATAATAAAGTCTTTTCTTTCTTGGCAGTGGAACTTGGAAAAACGTTTAACAGGCTCATCTCGCACGAAGACAAAACAAAATTTCCAATTCCGTCTGAAGGCGAAAAGTGAAAAGTTCCTAATCGGGGAGGCCAGTCTGAAGTGTGTTTACTACGGTATATTTGATTAACCACACTACCCAAACGCCGCACTACCCAATCTCTGTGTACACACCCAGGCTAAATACCGACATAATCCAACGTCTGAAAACGTAGATCATGTACTTTTACAATTGAAATAAAGAACCGTAGCGAGGAAATTCGCGTACCTTCTTTCTCAGTTCATGACACTTACCTTTTCCGAGCGCACATAGCAAAGAATACTGGAGGTATGAATCATCTTATTCCTTTAAAATGGAACCAACAGTTGAGCAAAGAACAATACTTCAGACCTTATATGACGCTCAAATTAGTTTACCTGCGGTGTGGTGTTCTTCTTCTATATATAGAAATGACGGAACACTAGTCTTTGGGTACCACAACACACCCTTATTTGAAGAAAGAGGTATCAACATAATCCGAAAGTCTCAAGCCATTGCTAGCACTGCACACAAGTTTAAAGAACGGTAATACAAGGGGCAAATGCTTAAACTTCAATAACAGCAACCATGTTCAAAAGCGCTTGAGCAGTGTTCACCAATTTATTTCTGGATTTGGCTGAGCCAGGGTCATTCATAAGGTATTTTCACTCATAGCATCTCCTTTTAAATCACACAAATCCAAGACTTGGCTGAGAAGCAATATCGAAGACCCATGTACCAAGAGAGACATGCTAATATACTTCGAGTTATCATTATCCAATGAGGCGTCACCCCTTGTTCTCAATTATGGACTTATCAAGATGAAAATAGGGGACTTACATAAGATAGTTTAATTTTTTTGGAAACATCAAGCAATACCCCTTTTATAATTTTCCAAGAAAACGTACGTGGTTCAATTGGGTTTTCCTGGGCAGATCAGTTCTTCCTCTATTCAGTGTTTTTAAGTTTCTAATTTGCCTTTCCAAGTTGCATAGGAATCACAAGTCCATTTATGTGGATAGCTTTCCCCACATTCTTCAACTCTAGCTAGTCCTCACCAAATTTTAGTAATCTCATTATATACCGTCGGTTAACTTCATTCGTGAAGGTAAAGTGAATAATCTTGGCGCTGTCATATTGGCTAAACCTCGTAATGTAACATAATTGTGCGGAATTAGAACGAATGACCATTACAACGAGAAATAGGAGGGAAAAGTGTAGATTTGAAATTGCGCGCCTGTAGCTGAACATCTTAAAATATGTGCCACGAAATGTATGTATGTTTGGATGCACATGCAAGAATGTTTTCAAATGAGGAAAAATATCCGAGGTGGAGGGGGGCGCGATTTCGGAACAATTAGAATTTTTTTCACAATGGATCCTACAACGCAAGAATTTGTGTAAGATTAAAGAATGGCTTAGCTCTTCTAGCAATCCATTCTAATACCTCCTATTCTCCACAAGGTATCATACTCTTGATGTTGACTATCCTTCTGTACATTAGAACAAGAAGACACTTACGGGGGGATGTCCCCTCATATAAATACCAATGAGCGGAGAAGGTAACAATAGCCCAAATTTCAGAGTGAAAAAAATCCTGGATGCACGATAAAAAAAGTAGCGCGAGAAAATAAAGTCGCAAGCTACTATGACTGATTGTTTTTTCTTTCATATCTTGTGCTAGTACGACCGATGCACACGAGAATTCGCTTTTCTAGTAGAGGGACCTGACTTGTGGGAACATGGAGTCGGGTACCTGGCAATGCATAAATATGTCTAGAAGATATAGTGAATATACTTGGCAAAGGATAAAAAAATAAATCCTATCAACCATCGAATGTGGCAGATCATATACCCAGAAAGGAAGGAAAGATCTTTTTTCCAATTTCGGCCGATGAAGGATATGCATTTCCATTGCCATCGGTGATTTCCTGGCATTAAAAAATATGAATCATGAGGAATACCAATTTTAGTAGGAATTATTGTCTGATCCAAGTAATTTCAATACATTACGTACATCCAATACTAACTCTAGCTTTAGAGAACGCCGCTTGCTCCCGTGGAAATTTAACTCCTACGGAGATAATCATAGATTTATTGTTTGTGTAACTTGCGGTCGAACAATCTTCACAGGGCAACCAAGGATAAATCGAAAAAAATAAAAAATTAGCCACACCAAAGAAAAAAAAATCACGAATTTCATTTGACGTTTTATCGAAAATATCTACAGCTCAGCCAGTAAAAGATGTATGATTTCAATAAATGACTACAGACACGAAGACAATCATATGCGTGAACAGAAGAATCCGAAAATTAATACGAATTAATTATGTAGTATTAATCTTGTAATTATAACAACAAGCATACGAGTTTTCGCAATAATATACCATCTAAGCCGAAAGTTGCTAAATAATATAAACTTTTATTATTAAAAATAGAACTAGACTTCAAATTCATCTTTCACTAAAATCTTTTAAATAACTAATGATTTAACCATTGTTGTTTCAGCACATACATTTTTCTTTCAACCATCTCTCTTTTGTTTTCTTTTTCTTTTCTTCTTCTGTTTTTTTCATTTTACTTTTCATGAAGGCCATTACCAATCCGTTCATATTCATATATCAATTATTCTCCAGAATAGTGTTCTCAGGGTTAAATGACCAATCAATCTTTCATTTGATATTCCGTTTTGCACTCGGATTCTCCCCAGTGTTTATATGGTTGTTAATATTTAAGAATGCCGGTATCATTCCCCATTCGATCCGACCTCCCATCCATGTTAAGTTTGCGGGGAGACTAGATCATTATATGTTTTCCCATTGGATTGGAAGTCCATTGTCCATATTATCTTTAATATTGGCTAGTTATTTCCTTTACATTAAGTTTTATAGAAGGAGGAATGGTTCAGCCAGTAATACCGGAATAATGGCATATATACCAATAAGCTTTACCAAAAAGGATTCCATTGAAAGTACCGAAGAACTTAGGTCGTCCTCGAGTTCAAATAGATCAAATACCCCTATCGACCTAGAAAGCAATGAACTTGAATTGGATACTTTCAACGATGAAGATGATTCATTAATCATTGACTACACACCTGGAGATTATCAAGACAGCTCCAACATCCCTTCATTAACATATTTCAGATCATTATCTCACCCAGAAATTTCTCAATCTACAACCGATATCAATGATAAAATCATCGATCACATAAAAAGGACCGGAACGTATGCACCTATCAATTGTTGGTATCTTGCACCTCCAATCTTGTTAAGTACCTGTTGGTTCGTTTTAAACCTTGATTATTGGTGGAAAGATCCAATAACTCCAACCAAGGATTTAATTGCCTGGGCTTCATACGTACTTGGCCACATCACAATTCCCATAATAACTGCAGTTTGGCTCTACGTTTTCCATGCACCAGGTGCATTACGTGTATACGGAATTACTCTAGGATTACAAAATATAACTGGTGTATTCACACATTTAGTATTTCCCAATGCGCCACCATGGTTTATTCACATGTATGGAGAAGATAAAGTTGCCACTTACGAAATGCCAGGATATGCTGCAGGTTTAATTAGAGTCGATATTCAGTTGGGGACCCACTTACATTCAGAAGGATTTCATGCTTCACCCATTGTTTTCGGAGCACTCCCGTCATTGCATTCAGCCATGGCAGTTTTGACATTCTTCTTTGTAGTATATTATGCCAGATGGACGATCATTAAGGTTTTTAGTTTAGCATTCGTGGTTTTACAGTGGTGGGCTACCATATATTTAGATCATCATTGGCGCTTGGATTTAATCGCTGGATTAGGATATTCCTTGTTTTGGTTTACCATTATGAGTTGTATTAAATCGTATGGATTAAAACAAGTTAATGAGAATTTTATTAAGCTGAGATTAAAATTTGATTTTAAGAATGGAAGTACTATGGGAATGAGAGTTTTCAGAAACACCAGATTACAAAAGTGGTTTGATCCTTTGGCATAAGGTTACTGTGATAGATAAAGTTTTCTATACCTATAAATATTAATAGATCGCTAATCCTTTCATATGTTTTAACAAGTAGTTGAACGGCTTTTACACTCTGATTGAACCAAATATAGTGAGTTACGTAAACAAAGTTTGCATTTTACATAATCTCTTTGCATGTATGAACCCTTTTTTCTTCCTTTCGTAACTTTAATTGACATACAGAATTATTAAAATTTTCTCATGATTTGCTAAATATGCATAACTTTACTTGGAGATAGTGTATGGGGAAGATTATTTTTTAAGTTTTCTTTTGGTTGCAGAACTCCATCTTTTAAACAACTGTTTGGACCTTGCGAAAAAAAAACAGTTGAAATCAGGAACGACATTTTTTAAATTCCGACAAGCACACGACTTAAACTGTAAATTTTATCAACTTAGTTAAAATTGACACATGAATGGCGTTTCAGTTCTAGAATTCTGTGTGTCGATGTTTTAAACACCACGACAGCTGTTGTTGAGTTTCACCCCAAGTATTGTTCCTGCCAAAGCCTTAGTAGTCACATCCGAATCAAAGCGTTCTAACCGCTTTTCTATTTACCAGTAAAAACAAGAGTAAGCATCTCGTCTACTTTTTTGTACACGAGACATTTTTTTTTATTCAAACTCGCATTTATGTACGGATTTGACAGTTCATTACTTTATTATGTAGGTTATTGGCGGGAGATGACCTTGGCTACACAAAATCAAAATGTTCCAACTAGGCATTTGCGTATTCATTGACATATTGGAAAAATTAACCCAATGACCAGTTTTTCACACATAGTTCAAAGTAATTAATCCCACTTTTCGTAAATATTCTTTGCGTAAATCAGGTAAATTGCAACTAGGCTAGTTCCAGAAAAATAAGTCTCTCAGCCAAATATCATCAAAAAGCGCTGAGCAAGGTAGACATACTCCCCACAAGATCATTGCTCAACCAACACAAAAATACAATACACTTGGTGCAAGTGGTTTAAGAGTAAATCTATTGTAAAGAAGGACGTGGCTGTGTAGCAACATGAAAATCAAAGAAAAAAAAATATCTTTGTGGGATTTCAAAGTAGGGGAAAAATCACCAACTCATTGGCGAAGTGAATGTTTGAATACCATTAGATGTTATAGGGTCAAAGACAAAAGTGAATTATGGAGTTCTTTGCAAAAGTATGAAAGAATTAGACAACAGAAAAATCTGGGTATGAGAAGAAGTAAACGTTAAAATTTTCTTTTCCTAATCGAGATAAATTTTACGTGAATTATTAATTTGGTACCTTTTTTCATTGACGAGAATTTATCAAACAAAGATTAAAATTCCAGTATATATTTTTTTTTATTGGCACTGTAAAGATTTTTGCAATTTTTTAGAAAATAAACTTCAAGTGCAAAAAACAAAATTGCTTGGAATCATTTTGAATGAAACTTGGAAATGAGATTGTTGTTGGAATCAAACTTTCAAAACGGATCGCTACTTCAACCTTCTTTGCCTCCAAGCCTTGTTGCAATTTTCCAAAGACGTCATTGACATTTGTGTTTGAGACCGTTTAAGGCTGTATCGCGTGTCAATTGTCTAGTAAAAGCGAGTGTTGCATTCTCAATAATTGCAGTTTGTGTAATTACCTGCATATTGACACCGCAAACGACATTTAATTTCTTTTTTTTACAGTTTCTCGAAGTTATTTAGGATCGCCTTTAACACATAAAAAATAAAAAGATTTAGCTTGGGAATTTTTGATTGTTTGTTTATAAATAAATCTTTGATAGTTAAAAAAAAAATTTGGAATAAAGAGTTATAGGGAGTTTACAAATTAGGATTCGACTGATAATCTGAAAAAGATCATTAGACAACCAAAATTGCTTCATTGCTACTTTGCCAACTTACTTAATAAATTAAGAATATAAAACTCACACCAAATCACACGCTCTTGTGATATCTAACCGTCGACTAATTAAATTCCAAAAAGTTATTTATTTATTTATTTACTTAATTTATTTATTTATTTAAAGAAAAGATCACAACTTCCACTTCCTCCTCCTTCTAAAAAGTTTGGCGTTCTTGATTTCAATTCAACTCAACTTGCATTTTCCTTATTTACATTAACTTCATAGATTCCTATAGCAATATGTCCTCAAAATATCATGCAACTCAAACAAAATCTCGAGTAGGGCTACCTAAGATATACAACAAGCGAGTTAAATATGTATTTCCCTTCATATCAATACTAATGTTCATCGCATTAACTACCAAGTTGTTATCGTCTGAAGCATTAGATCAAATCAACCTTGAAAATCAAGCGAGAATGTTGCAACATAAAAGTAAATTCAATCCTAAAGAAAACGTCATGAGTTTGCTAAATTATCTCAATAATATCGATCAAGATAGTTATGAACAACGAGGTATTTGTTTTCATTGGGATGACTGGGTTGATTTGTCTCCAGGAAATCAACTTCTTAAAAAGTATCGTAAGAAATTCCCACTTGGTGAATGTGATTCAGCATTGAAAAATTTCGCAGATGTCGATGGCTATAGGTTGGAAACTTATAAAAAGAAGGTCTTGCGAGGTATGAGTAATTTGTATTGTTTGAAAGAAATCCCAAGCAAAATTTATTTCAATACCGATGAATCAATGATTGAAATACCGGTAATTGGTAAGAAAAGGATTGGTAGACAACAATATGAATCACAAGTCACAACTAATCAGTTATTATATGAAATGGGTCAATTAAATGATTCTCAACATGACTTTCAACAATATAATTTGACGGGATTACAGCGACAAGTTGAGCTCGACATTGAAGATTTCATATTTGATCCGATTTTGGAGATACATAAATTAACCGAAAAACAAATAATTCAAGAATCATTATCATCTGAAGAATCAGAATATTTAACCTTCTTAAATAACTCCAACAATGAAGTTGATCAGGCTGGTAGATTCTTTAAATATCCTTGGATAATTAGTGATATTTATAATGGTCATGCACATCATTTAGCTTATCCATTTTTCAAACGATTCATCAATGATCGCGAAAGGCACGCCATCTTACATCATATGATTAGAACATGGTTTCAATTTACAGCTGCACATGGATTTGCTAGTTGGATAAATCATGGAAATTTATTAGGATGGGCATATAATGGAATCAATTTACCTTGGGATACGGATATTGATATTCAAATGCCAATTAAACACTTACATAAGATGGCCCAAAATTTTAACAGATCGTTAATCATTGAAAATCCAAGGTATGGAAATGCTAGATATTTCTTGGAAGTTAGCCCAACATATATTCGTCAAGGAAATGGAAAAAATTTCATCGATGCTAGATTTATCGACATCAATAGTGGGTTATATATCGATATCACAGGATTATCATATTCCGAAACAAATTCAGCACCATGCAAGCAAGCTGTATACGTTCATTGTAAACATTGGCATTGGCATTCCTTAGATGATTTATTACCAATAAGGCATAACTATTTTGAAGGTGCATCAGCATATATTCCTTCTAAAGCAATCCCATCATTAGTAGATGAGTATGGCCTTAAGGCGTTAAATCAACACAAATTCCATAATCATGAATATAGCAAGGATTTATCATTATGGATTCCTGATTACATGAAACCAGCATCCCCAACACAACTAAGTGCAATATTACAAGATGAATATCAAATAGTCAAAGAATGTAGTCAACGACATCATAATATTAATTCAAATTTAGATGAGTCTAGTGATTACGATATTGAATCATTTGGTGATTTGCCACTTTTTAGAAAGGATCCTTGGGATTATTACAATGATTTGAATAAAGGGGTTGGTAAACCTGATAGGTGGTATGTCAGACAAGAAGTCGTGCAAATGATAAATAACAACTAATTATTGCTCATTTCATGATTGCTAATACTTTGCATAGATATATATATTTGCTATAAGTTTAACTTTTAATTATTTATAGAGTCTTTTATAATATAGATGAAAACAAAGGAAAAGGATTTTCCCATAAATATATACGTAGATTCAAACAAGCACGCCTTTAACTCATTTCATTTTTGACAGGGAATGTTTTTATCGTAATTTTTTCCTTCATCAAAAAATTATGGCAAATTATCATAAAAAATATTTTGTTTAGTAATTAATAGCAAATGATCCTGAAAATATTGCAATTTTTTTTTAATGATTTCCTCAACAAAGACAACACTAAGCCTATTAGTTCTCCGCAATGAGCAAGTTTACCTACCCTATTTAACAGATGGCAAGTATATGAGAGGTTTAATCATAATTTTGCGTTTATCGAAAACAAGGGTTTGGTTTTGAACCAGGACAGATGATTGCTCATACCAGGGAATGACACAAACAATAGTCTCGTAAACTCGTGGGCTCGCTTAACCCTTTCTGCATTACTACGATTTTGTACACATAGTTTAACATGAAGGGACTAATTTCCAGAAATATTTTCAGCTAGACAAGCACGGTTATGAATATTATACACAGAATATGGAAAATATTTTTGACAAAAGTTACCCTAATTATTGCAAGAACCAGAAGTTGACCCAAAGTGGTCGTGTTGGAGATTCCAGAATATTTTACTTTGGTTGAACCAATTAATTTACCAATGGTATTTGGGGTGCACTATTGTGAATCGTTTTTTGCAGTTTTAAATTGGTGAGACTTTTCACAGTACTCCAACACCATTTTTGGTGAGTATATCTGCTTTTAATAGTTAAACTGGCAAATAAAAACATGTACAGATATTACACCTATTGACAGGAGGAACTGCTGATCACCAGTTACACTCATTGCTAATGCTACGAAAAAGCAAGAAAGCATGCTTAGTCATGAAAATATGTATTCGAACGCTATAAAACACGGAGTCGCTATTACCTTATATAATTAAACAAACTCATGATATTCTCAAAAATGTTGCTAATGCTGAATATGCCTATTATAAGCCAAAAATGTGGCAAGAATCCCCAAATCGTAAGTCATTTTCAAACTTCCTGCGACAACGAAAGTCAACCATTGCATTCCATTTCTGGTCAAAACCCCAACAATACTGGGACCAATAGTTTGCGCTAATGTTTTGACGACATTAACAAACCCAAACACGGCTGTTCTTTCTCCATCAGATACCAAAGTTGCCAAGAACACGTGCTTTGGCGCAACGTCCATGGATTGTGTAGATGCTCTTGTGACCAATATAATCATAGTCATTAAGAATGTTGAAGGTAAGGGAACTAAAGTTAACAACATTGATGCTGGCAAATGTGTAACAACCATTGTAATTACGGCCCCAAATCTTTTGGTTAATGAAGTGCTGGCTAAAGATGTAAATCCACTTACAATTCCCGTTGTGAAGAATACAGATCCAAGATATGAGGCCGGAATGTCAAATTTATTTTTGATATAATATGAAATCCAGGACTGCGGAGTTAAGGAGGATGCGAATGCATCAAGTCCAAAAAGTAATGTGAGTTTAAATACAATTACATAAGTCTCTGGTGCTAACGTTGGATAAATTGGTTTGGATAGATTGAATATACCCTTTTTCTTCTTCTTCTTGTTATTGTTATCACCAGCCACTAATGGAGTCGATTCATCAATAGCAGCACCATCCAATCTCTCACTATCCCCAGGTTCTGACTGTTGTTGCTCTTCTTCTTCTTCATTTTTTGGTTCGATATCTGTAGTAATTAAAATACTCAATATTGTGTGGATTACAGCAAGCAAGGTATATACATAAAACACACTTCTGTAACCAATAACCAAGGGATATTCCCATTTCTTGTGTACAATGTCAACTAAAACACCTGCGATAAATGCTCCAAAAGCGCCACAAAACATTCCAAGAAAAGTATACCAAGCATAAATATCTGATCGTTCAGTATGTGGCATTAACGATGCTATTGAACTCTGTTCAATTGTTCTAAACGGCCCAACTTCTACTCCCAGGGGTGTCAATATCCCCAAAATAGCAACGCAAGTCAAAATATAATAATTTTCAATAAAACAAAATGTCAATCCAGTCAATAACATAATCACTGACGCAATTATTAACACTAATTTTCGTCCAATTTGGTCAGTAACAAGTACCATTATGAAAGAAGTCACTAAATCCCCAACAAATGTCAATGTCATGAATAATCCAATTAATTCTTCTCTAACATCAATAGCCTTCAAATATAACGCAAGAATCAACGATGTTGCACCAAAACCAACTAAGCGAATCATGCGAAGGGCTATTATGACATATACGTCATAGCGAGCCAGAGTTAGTGTGACCAACCCAATCTCATCAAGGAAGAACCTGACGAATGAATTAATTCCTGAAATCATAGAATTCAATCAAGCAATAATTCAATGAAATATTCTTTAAAACGTGAATTTTGTAAAAAATCAGATGTTCATTAAATGGAAAAGATCATTTTTTTCAATCAAGATAATGGCCAAGATAATTTTAGCTAATCATGGGAAGATTTTTAAACTATTGAATTTCAAACGCCGTCGTATTTTCAAGCTTAAAAATTTAACATTGAAGTGGTTTTGGTAGCGCGGAGATACATGTAAAAAGAAGATAGCAAGAGAACTAAACGCTACTTTTATAGAAGATGTTCAAATTGAAGCAAAACATTTCTAAGATAGAAATTTTTGCTGTTACTGTATGAGTTCTTCATGATGCGAGCGGTTGATCAAAACGATTGTTGCAATCCTAATTAGATATGTTTTCCAGACTGATCATTTCCAATTCTACAGGGTTCCCTACAGTTCTGGTTAACTGTGCATTGCTTGCAAAATTCCAGTACTTTTACTTTAACGTATTTGTTGCACGGAACTTGCAAAAAATACTAAACCTTCATGTACCATTAAGATGATTCTAGTTCACTCATTTCTAATTATAAAGATTAAAACCCAGTGGTACGTTGATTGAACCTATTTGTAGATGGAAATAATGTAGTTTTTGAAACAACAACTTCAACTAAACTATGATATAAGATCTATTCGTAAGATGATAACTATGAGCAGATCTATTTACAAGGGTTTGGCATGTGTTTGAAGCGTGAAATTTCAAAGATAGGGAGTGCATACACCCTGACCAAAATCTCGAACATAATAATTCATCTAAAAGAAAGAGCCACAGATGTTCAGGCTATCAACAAGTATAATTATTAATTCTACGGTATCTTTTCGTGAGAGTAGGATTGTTTCGTATTCCAAACATAGTAGATGACCATCTTATGCGCCGAATTGATTGGAAGCTTTTTGAGGTCACGTAAGAACCTGTCCTTGTACTCAATAAGTATGTGAACTATATGAACTACTAACTATGACTGAAAGTATCAGAATCATAAGACAATAAGATAGTCTTGGACGATAATCTACTATAAGATTAGTTAGGATTCATAGATATCTTCCACATTCCCACTTCTATATGAAAGGGACTTGCAATTGAGGTCCACTCAGTTTCCCTATGGACTGAGTTAGATGAATAGTCCAGTTCCCGGGGGCAATTGACCGTCCATTTTAGCTAGGTAACCAAAATTAGATCTACATATACCGAGGGTTTATTCGCATTTACTAAATCGTAGATGTAGGATACATATACAGATATGTGCATACACATACGGACATGTGCATATTCAACGGATAGGTGCAAAACCGTTTACACCTTATGCTTTTCCAGTCAGTTGAACATTGGCTGACAGAAAAGTACCCATAAGCAAAAGAAGGTACAAGTATGTAGTCCGCTGTTTCGATCACTAAAATTCAGTTTACAAGTTTTCGAGTCATTGAGAAGTATTCCGCAAAAGTATCCTCATTAAAATGACATTGGGTTTATTGATGAGTAAGAAAGAACTTTAATACATGAAACGAATGATCTTAACAGTAGAATTTGAAAATTAAGTTGTTTAATTACTTTAGTGTAGATTTATACAATTTTACGGTTGGTTGTAGTGACATATTCAACGGCAGACCGTGAAGTATATCTAATTTGTAATTCCAGAAGGAAATACCTATAATTTAAATTTTCGTTGCTGATCCTGATTCAAGAAAAATCTTGTCAATTGCTGATGTGGTTCTCAACATTGGAGATTTTGTTCTAAAATGGTCACTACCTATTTCATACTTGGAATAAGTGTGCCTCGTACGATTTCAGGTGCTTGTTTGGTACAAAAGACCATATTTTCATGCAAGGGAAAGGTAATTATAACTGAGTAAGCTGCCATCTATAGCATTGACGAAAAGCTTAGATTCGGAGTGTACTGGAACCAAGTATAAATACGTATTTATCCAATTGAAGGGTCTGGTATTAAAGTAATAAAGATAGATAGTTCACTGTCATTCTGTCATCTCCAGATGAATTACCAACTAGCCGTTTACGCTAAACCTTATGGGGATGGTAGGATTGTACGTTGAATGAGTATTGCGTGAGTAAATTATTTTTTAAACCAAATCTTCCGAGATGCACAATCCAAAATTATATTTTATTAGAACATTAAAAAATATTTTGGTGTGAGCTACCATCATTTCGCAACAATTAGTTAAATTATATGATCATATAACCATTTCTCGTAAGCTTATTAGGAAAACTCCCCTGGATCTATGTAGGGAGGGAGGAATATTTAAATAGGAAATATTCCAGGGTTCTTTTGCTATTATTTGGGTCATGATTTTCTTTCCAAAACTACTTATCATTAGCTATGTATTTCAAAGTGTTTATTATATTGTTCCACTGTCTTTGGCTAGTTGCTTCAAGACAGATTTCCGAAATCTTCACGAGCTTAGATTCCATAGTATGGGAAAATGCTGGATATAGATTTCCTGGACCTTTTTTTCCCAGCTGGGTTGCTACCCTTTCTTGGACCATTGACGGTTCAGAGGTTGCAGCTGGAGATACTTTTACTTTGTTACTTCCCTGTGTTTACAAATTTACTGCTTCAGAAGACGCAGTATCGTTAAAGGCTGGTGACACGGTGTTTGCTACTTGTCTCTTCAGTCCTGGTGATATAGTGGTCCCTTTTTCAGAATTGGACTGCGTGGTTGAAGAGACTGTACTTCCAACTACCTCTGTTTCTGGAACAGTTCGTTTCCCCTTTACCTTCAATGCTGGTGGGTCTGGATCTACAACTGATTTGGAATGTTCAACAAAGTTCAAAGAAGGTGTTAATACTATCTTGTTTCATCACGGTGACCATATTCTTTCGACCGACGTTAGTTTTGTTGCTGGTGTCCCAATTCCCACCAATCCAGACATTTTGCTCCCCATTAATAGAATGATTCCTACTTTGAATAAAGAGCAGCATTTCTTCTTAGGAGGGAATTGTAAAAAAGGTTATAAATCTGCTAGGTTAGGGTTTGGAATAGTAGATGAAAGGGTAAAGATCGATTGTTCATGGAAGCATGCCTTTCTAACCGACGATTTGAATGATTGGTACTTGCCAAATGATGAATTTGAACATCCAATGATAGTCGAGTGCTACGAAAATCTATACATCGTTAAATTCGAAAATGTTGCTGAGGGATTTAGACCATTTATCGATGTTCTTATGAGTGTTCCTACAGGTGTCGAAAATCATATTCATTATTGGAATGAGTTTCAATGCATTGATGATGAAACTATGCATGATGAGCTGAGATCCGTTGTGTGGCGTGGTTATATTAATAATGCACCTGGTGGGAATGGACAACCAGTTGAATTAAGAAGTGAAACTTGGAGAGGCGCGTCAATGAGACGTAGAACGTTGCCTTATACTACAGGCGAGGGAACCATGACAATTATTGTTGACGTTCCTATCCCAACTGAAACCACTACCTCAACATGGACAGGTATTCGCACAACCACGACCATATCAGCTGAACCTGGAGAAACAGCTACAATTATTATTCTTGTCCCAGAGAATGAAGCCTCCGTTGATTTAGAGACCTCTACTGAAGATGAAGAAACGTCCGTTGATTTACAGACCTCCACTGAAGATGAAGAACCCCCCGTTGATTTAGAAAGCACCACGGCCGAAGAAGAATCATCCGTTGAATTAGATACCACCATTGTCGATGAAGAAACCTCGGTTGATTTAGAGACCGTTACTGGAGATGAAGAAACAAAATCAGAATCGGACCTTGAAGAATCAACTAAAACACAGAGATCCTTCACATCAGAAGATGATAATTCGACTATGACTGAAATTGACTCTACTAATACTGTATTAGAATCCACAGATTCTGAAATCTCGGCAGAACTGCAAACAAATACCTTCCAAGAAGAAGAATCTTTGAGTACGGAGACAAGAGATATCTCTCTGGACGAACCAACCACTCCAAACAATAGTCTATCTCCTGATGCTAGCGAAAAGACAAGCTTTACCAAGGCAGGAAAACATACCACAGTGGATGAACCAGGAACACCAACCTTTGTAACAGAAAAAACAACTTCAACAGAGCCAATTACTGGTGAAGAGGAAGGATCAACATTAAAATCCAGTAGAACCAAAAATACTTTGTCAACAGAAGGTTCAAAAGGAGAAGCCACAAATGAATTACTGTCTTCCACTGATACATATTCGTTTACCCTGGAACAAGCTACAGCTCCATCTGAGGACTCCTCAAAACACGTATCCACCATCACTGGAAAGGATAACGGAGGAAGTAACCAAGACCAGGGAAATGCTTCAATGACTGTTAAAGGGCAGGAATCGTTGGGTTCTTCAGATGGTTTTCCATCACAAGATGGTTCAAGTGTACCCAAGTTACCCACAACGTTGGTTAATAGCATGACTTCAACTGGCTTAGAACCAGAAATTAGTAACACTTTTGAAGGTTTGGGGTTTTCTGTTAGCTTTTCAACTGTCTTTATGGGTGTGCTGGTAATTTTACTATTGGTTACTTAGAATCGTATTTGTTGTAGTTTGTGTTTTTGATGAGATCTGTCGATTAATAGTTTATTTACTTTAAATATTCCCTAGTAGGCAAGTGTCTAATCTAATGTTTGTATCTACCGGTATATTGCTTTGTTTATAGTTCAATGAGTTGTTTTCTCTCCATAGAGTGGTATGCCAACCACGAGAAACAAACAATTGTATGAGATTGGCGCATTAAGTGCTTTACTGCTAATAACAGCGTTTGAAACAGTAAATAAAGGGTTCCAAATTACTTATTAAATATATTAGGTTAAAATTTTATATACAAAATAGTTATATTACATTGATTAAACTGATATACGAGTTTCTCTTGTCTTCACCTTCTCTATCGAATTGGCATCAGATGGCAAAGCATTAGTACCTTCGCTAGAAGACTCCTCACCATCTGCAACACTTTCTTCAACTTGGTTTTCTTCATCCTTTTTTTCTGGTTTCTTTTCACCCATATCAACTTCTTTAGGCAATTTCTTATTAGTGACAAAGAATGATGCAAAGGTTGTGATAAATGTAAATCCTAAGGCCATGTAAAATACATTTCTCATAGCTTTCATCATTTGAGTCTTGACAAAGAATTCCGCAGCTGGACTTAATTGATTCAACACTTCATTATTGGAAATTAATCCATCTAAACTGACACCTTGTAATTCTGATAATATTTGTGGATCCATATTAGGAGAATTCAATGCAGAAGTGAAAATATTTGTCAATGAAGTGGTAAAAACTGAATCACCTAAAGTAGCAGCGATAGATGCAGTGATTGATCTTGCAAAGTTAATAAAGATTGTAGTCATAATCATACCTCCTGGAGTCTTTGGTGCTTTGATTTGAGCTGACATGAAAGAAGGTTGCATTTGTAAACCAGCTGCAACACCAATAGGAATCAACAACCCAACTTGAGTGCTGAAAGATGAGTCTACTTCCAATAAAGTTAAGAGACCAGCACCAACTGGGGCAAGAAGACCAGATGCAACATTGAATGGCTTGACATATCTAAATTTTTGAATCATGACACCTGAAAAGATCGATGAAATAACAACAGATATAATACATGGCAATAAATGTAAACCAGCACCCATGGCACTGGCGTTTTTAATCACTTGGAAATAAACCGCACCATAGATCATAACGGAAATGAAAGCTGCAAAGACCCCAGAAATAGCTAAAACAGAAGCAATGATTTGTGGGATTTTAATAATCGAGGTAGCAATGATTTGATTCTTGGAGAATTTAAAATTCCAAATGCAGAATGCAATTAATAATACTGGTCCAAGAACAAAACAAGAAATAACTGCACCTGAATCCCAGCTAAATTGAGATCCACCAAAGGTTAATGCCAACAAGAAAACGACAAACCCTGAAATCAATAAGAAGGTACCCAAATAGTCAAACAGTTTCAATTCTTGGATGTAGCTAACGGTTGGAAGTGGGGGTCTAAACACACTGCAAAACATAGCCAAAGCGATACCACCAACAGGTAAGTTAATATAGAAAGCCCATCTCCAAGATACGTGAGATGTGAAAGCACCACCAATCAAAGGACCAAGAACAGAAGCAACAGCAAAAACGATAGACATAATTGCCATACCAAGGGGTCTTTTATTTATGGGCACAATTTCGGAAATGATAACAAATGCCATCCCTTGGATACCAGCACCACCAACACCTGCCAAAACTCTTCCACCGATTAAAACATTCATGTTATTAGCCAATGCACACATCAACGAACCTGCTTCAAAAATAACAACTGCAACAACCATAGTCCATTTACGACCAAAGATAATCGATAACTTACCAAATGGTTGAATAAACACAGCCATGGTTAATAAAAACCCCGATGACAACCAACCAACTTCAGAAAACGAATTAAATTTGTTACCAACAGTGGTTAAAATTGTAACAACAATAGTTTGATCCAAGGCGAAAATGAAAAGACATAAAAACAACGAAACAAAACAAAGCATTAAACGACTTCCGTGTAAATATTGATCTTCTCTCTTAGTACCATCACCGGCATCTGATTCCTTGAATTTCTTACTACCACGAGTAGATTGTCTATCGATAGCAACACCGGTTAAATCGTCATCATTTTGAGTAGGCACAAATGGAGTGACTGCTGGAGGAGTACTCACTGGGGATATCCCTTTTTCTATACTCATTTGTATGTTTGTATATTTGTATGAACCAAATTGATATTATGAGATTCTTTTGATGACAAATAATTTCGTATCATGGATTTTGACACGGCTTTATATAATTCGGGGTTGTTTCTTGGTAATAGAATTTATTACCCGATGACATTTTTTTTCATTAAGCGCAACTAAAATATTGTTTTGTGTTGTGATCGCCCCAAAAGGTGACACTTTTTCATAACAATCCGAAGTAAATCCGACGTATTTCCGAAAAAATTGTAGGAGTTAAATACTGCATATAGAACATTTCCGAAGATATATTAGGACTTGCACATGTGTACATATGAATCTGCTTTCATCCATCCGACTAAGATGAAACAGTAGAGAACTTTATGATTGAAGGATTACTAGGAGGAATTAGAGACATTTCAACATACAATACTCAAATGAGTCATTATTCATTCTACATACTATCTCCGAAAGAAGTCAACCTCTAAGAAAACCGCGAGTTTTCGAAAGCTTTCACAATGAAGGAGAAGTATATCGAGACATGAACCAAGCTACTCATCTCTCAAATATCAGGTCAACGGTTTCTCGTTTAATTTTCGAAGAAGACTCTCATGTTTTCGTTCGATTGACTCTCATTCGGTTTCACCGGAACACATTTATCGCCCGATAGAAACTATCCCCGACGTTCTTTCACAACTACTTCCTGGAACTTCGGTCTGCCATTGGTCGGTTTGATCTCCTTAGCGCGAACTTCGAGTTGAGAAATTCGCGCACTGGAATACAAACCTAATCGTGCAAATTGAATTTAAGGGGTTATCGCCGTGCGAGGCAAGAATTTTCAAACTCTACAACCACTAAGGTATTTTTAGTTTCAAAGTAGTTGTCTGGGGTATTTTTCCATTCTCTTTACTATTGGAACAAAATGGTTGCCAATCAATGCTTTGTTCGATGATTAACAGTTTAAATGTATGCTGAAGTACGTAAGAAATAAAATATTGGGTTTCCTATGATGATATGGGGCGGGGAAAATGTGTGAAGATGGGGACAGTTATTGCTAAGAATTCTCCAAAAGTACCATTCTCGGCCAGTTATGGTGAAGAAAATAGTTAGAACTCGATAGTTTTTCAGCATAACCCTAGATATGCCATGGTCAATCGTGTTCGGACACAAACAATATTTGAAATAGAGAAACTCGTATCTACGCATTTGACGGATATGGAAAACGAAATAAATCTTATCGGAATTTCGATAACAAAGTAAATAATCTGAGTTTGTGTGATTTAACACCAATAAGTAAAGTATGAAATGTGTTTCACGTTGCAGAGACTTTGTTTCTATTAACCTAGGACAAGAATATGACAGTTGATTTATCTGGCAAGTCTCTTTGAGATTTCCCATCATCTAAACGAAACTTGCAGATTGCGCATTTTCGCTTAAAAAAATTTTATTTTTTCGAGATTTTTTGGTCCGATTTTTTGCAGCCAGAACAACGCAACAAACACAGAAATCGAGATTCCTGCGTGGTATTGTAAATCTATTATATTAAATTTTATATTGATCAATTTAAGTAAATCATCCCAATTAAACCAACGGTCAGATTGTGTACAATCATAAATCGGACTCCTGCAAAGTTTAAAATTCACCCTCAAAAGGGTCTAACCCTTGTTGTCTAGACTGCAACTCTATTGGAACCAATCGTTTTTTTTTCGTAACTCCGTAATAGTTTTTCTTTCATAAATTATTCATTCCTTTATTTAGTGGGATTATACTGTCACATCACTAAAGAGAAGAGTATGATTGTACAATCTATGAAAGATATTTGGTTCCAAATTTTTTTGTTCTGAAACTTGCGAATTTTGCAATAATAAATAATTACATTTCTTGGAAATGCTAAGGATCCTATTGAATGAATTAGAATCACTATTGACTTATCACGCCAAGCAATCATAGCAGTGTCACCTACAGGCTCGCATCAATACAAGTTCTCTTGAAGCGTTTTCCTTCTGGTGTAGCTGGCACAGATACGGAGAAAGAAGCAATTCTTTTAGCCACATGGTGCAAGAAACCCATAAAGACACACGTGGTGATAGAAGAGGAAGTCATGCTACCTAAAACGGTTCTGGAAACACTTGGAAGGGTTTTGTATGTGACGCAGAGCATTGGACAAGATTACACTTCACGAATTCTCTTACCGAATAATCTGCCTGTCGCAAAACCTGTCCATGCAACTATAGAATTGAAAATATATCTTATAAATCTGGTCCCACGACTGGGTTGTATGGGTTTGTACAAACTTTTCCAATTCGTAGCTGGCTTTTAAATCTGTTTTCGCTGACCAGACTCACATAACAAGTCAAAATTACCAATTCCTTCATTTCGCTCGAACCGTACCCGTTCTGGTTTGATTAATACAAATCCACTTGACTAAATGTATCAAATAATAACGGATTTCGTAATGCTAGTCTGTTAAAAGAACTCTGAATTACGTGAGATTTTTCAGAAACCAATTCCGGCAGCAGATTATTTTACCTTGGCATTGAGATATTATTTATGTATAATTGCTTATTATTTAAGTTTCGTGCATCTAACCGTCAATTATTTATTACTTAGCCACATCTTTAAACCTTAATTTTATTTGAGATTGAATCTGATTTACTTAATTAACGCTTAAAATAGAAAGACGGTTGTGAAGTATAAAACAAATTAAAAAAAAATTAAATTGCATACACATTTGTCAAGGTTATTTCTTTATGTAAATGACTAGCTCAATTCTATTATCATTTGCAAGGTTAACGGTTATTTATTGTTCCTTGCCATTGTTGGTTGAAACAAAACGGAAATTTCAAAAAAATATTTGAAGAAGTTCTCACTAGAATTTTCATAAAAAATAATACAATCACTGTAGCAACAGAATCATGTGACATGGAGTCATCGCATAATTTTCCCTAAAAAGAGTTCAGTAGTTAAAATCCCTACATACCCCTCCTGTATTTGTGTAATTGTTACAGAGACTAATAATAATTTATTTTGTGTCACAAAATAATGCAGCTGAAATAGAATCGGCGGATTCCTTTGTCTTCAAATATTTAAAATAGATTTGTTCGTGGGTTTTACAATAATATGATAATCGAACAATCTAAATTAATCGAGGATTGGGATAGGCCGATAACAGACCTATTGTCATTTTCACAAAGACCCCACCTAAAATTCAAATGAGGTCAGCTATTTCATTTCTCGATTTATAGCAGAGCCTGAAATGCAATTTTTGCTTAACAAGGAGGACGCAGCGAGTAACTGAATTCCCCTTCTAGTAGTACCAACGATGATCACTTTAAAAGAAATTCATTGGGAACAATTGACAGGAGCAATTCTTCTACTGCGACTACAAGAAAGTAAAGGTTATTGTTTGTATTATGCAGGAAACAATCGGAAAACTCGGCGTAAATTCCGATAACTTTGTTCCATGCTACCTGTCACACGTATTATTGTTTTAATTCAAATAATATATTACTACGGAGCCCCCATGGATTGGAAAAACGACGGAATGGCCATGATTCATGTTCCTTTCGCAGAGTCAGAAACCGAGAATCGCATGTCGACACAATTGCGGATTAATATTAACAACCAATTACAGTAGAATCTCTTTGAAAAAAAATATTTTATTTTTTAAGGGATTGCTTTAACTAAGAATACTACTGACAATGATTCTGGTTACAAAAATCTGCTGTAGGAAAGAGCGACATTCGTCTTAATTCATCAACTACAAAAAAGCAGCCACCCGCTCTAACGTTTAAACACTTGGAACATGGGGTCCCCACGCCAATTGCAGTTAATATATTGCAACATAGGGCTAGGAAGTCTAATTTTTTAGCTAGAGAAGATTAGCAAGTAGTTTTGAATGTAGAAACAAAATTAAACCAGATTAAAAAGACAATTAACTTGGTAGTCATGCCTTGGTTGAACTTCTTGATCAATAGGACACAAACAGAGGAATCGCAATAAATTCACCGCCACTTATTGCTTTATTACCAACTGAGTTAGAACTCAATTGTAACTTTATTGCACCAATCTCAAGGGATCTTCAGTAGTAAAATATGAGTTTGTTCTTACAGCTAGATGAATCAAGAGATCAGAGTGTCGTGCGAAATGAATGCAATAATTCGATAAGGAAAAGAAATTTGACAGCCAAAAAAAGAAATTAACATTAATTATGTAAGTTTGGATGTATTCTGTATCTTAGTCGTGGCGCACGCCTTCTCCGCAAGAATTTAAAAATATACGGAAGACCCAGTTTTGTTTATTCGCCACCCCCATAGTTTGTCGTAAGAATAATTTTCGTTCCTTTTGCTTGTTTTCGGTATAATCTCCAAAATATCCTTAAGAGCAAGCAATATTCACTCATACCGCATTCTTGCTGTTCAGAATATATAGAATTGATCAACAGAATTGCTTTATATTTTGCACTCATTCAAAAAAACTTGAAACTTCTTAATTTCATGCAAATTAGATTCGCATGACTCAAGACGTTTTTTTCTTCTTAAAATTGATTTAGTGTATATTGTAAGTGGGTATTAAATTTAATTGATGGGTTATGACCTGTGCAGTTTACTACCAAGTGGGGATTGTCTGTGGACACATTTTAAAATGAGATACCAAATATTATATTCGGATAATGAAGTACAAAAAATAAAATATTTTGTTGAATGATAACCTTTTAGAAACTTTAAAAAATAATATTATTTTTAAGATGTTTTATTATTCTGACATTATTTTTTGCTTTTTAATTCCTCAAGATTAATTTTTTTATGTCCGTATGTCCATTCCTTTTGTTTCGTATAATATTAAAAGTCCATTTCTGCCGTTATTTATATTTTTGTCTGTCCTTTTAGAAAACCTGAAGTCTTTCTTTTCTTTCGAACCTCAACTATTTATACCAAAACTTCTCCAAAGTATTTAAATAAGGTGTTTACTAAAAGAGTTAGCCCAGCAATTTCATATCTTCTGGAAAAAAAGGGTCCCTTGACGAAATCAAAAATAAATAGGGACAGACAAACAAAAAATCAAAAACAACTCAGAACAACCAGACAATCAGAACAGATATTTCTACGTATTCTCTCAACAAAATGGATTCACATAAAGTTACTCCACCACCCCATAGCATAACACCACCACCGGCATCACCATTGTCATCCTTCTACTATCAATATAGAATGAACAGTCCTTCAACTTCAAGTGTTACTTCAAGTTATCAATCATCTAGTATATCTCCACCATACCCTAATATTGTTAATACGCATCCACTAGTACATGGACAAGTGTCGCCAATTGGATATCATATGTATCCTCATGGGAATAACTCCATATTCTATCAACACCACAATTCAATCACGCCAAGTTCATCAATCGCTTCTTCCCCCAAAGTATTCTCTAGCACTGATATATTAATAGATCATATTTCTCCTTGTTCAACCACTGACTCATTTGATCAACAAGAGGTATCGATATCGACATCATCGTCAAAGATATCGAAAAGTAATAATAAAAAGAAGCCAAGTCAGAAATCAAAAACTCCAAGATCAAGATTTGGTTGCGAAGAATGTAAATCCAAAAGAATCAAATGTGACGAAGTAAAACCCCATTGTTCTAGATGTATTTCCAAAGGTCTTAAGTGTAGATATAAAATCATTCTTCAATTCAGAGAAGATTTGGAATTGAGAGGTAAGAAGTTTGGTAGAGAAGGTGTTTGGTCAAAACATAAGAAAGAAGAATCAGGTGCTAAAACTACACAATTAGTCAAAAGATCCAAAGAATCTTTTTATGCAACTATTCGTAACTTGCAAAAATTGCAATTTGTGAACACTGGCTATGGTGATATTAATCGAGTGTTTGTGCCTCCTTCCAGCAACGCGGTTCCTGTTATTATACCTTCTTTACAAACATCAATTATTCCTCCTGATATCAC
The DNA here is from genome assembly GCA_002105455.1 of Hemisphaericaspora xylofermentans. Taxonomy (NCBI): domain Eukaryota; kingdom Fungi; phylum Ascomycota; class Pichiomycetes; order Serinales; family Debaryomycetaceae; genus Hemisphaericaspora; species Hemisphaericaspora xylofermentans. Next base: position 69,304 of record NDXA01000043.1, on the reverse strand, counting down.
TCATTCATTAAAGGATCCAAATTCTTTGAATTTTGCTTTAAATTATTATATTGAATTCATTTCACCAATTTTAAATCCAGTTGGTGATCAATCAATCTATTACAATCAATTAAATGAAGATAATTCTAGATCTATTGTTGTGGAGAAAGGTTTAGATTTATCAGCATTAGTTAAGTATTCCCAAAGTAACACTTCGTTATTTTACCTTATACTCTCGTTGGGTTCAATATATTTATCTAAGCTTAATGGTATTGCTCAAAAAGCTGGTTGGTTAACTAAAGCGAAATATTTCCAAGATTTGGGTCTTGCTAAAATCCAACCCGAAATTGATTTGTTGGTGAGCGAAACTGATATAAATAATTCAACTCATACATACACCACTGATTTATTGGTTTCTTTGGTTTTATTAATTTTGTATGAATTTGCCAATGATTGTGATAGGCAATGGACTATTTACTTAAAGTTATGTAAGAAGTTGATTAATTCAGAAAAATTCGTATTACCATATAATAGTTTGGAATATTCATTATTGAAGTTTTGTCTTGAATTTTTAAATTATCAAGAAAGTATTGGTAGAACAGCATGTAAAGATGTCAATTCATTCTTTTTACAATTAGAAGACCAAGAAGAAGAAAAAACTGGAATAGTTAAGGCTCCAAATCAAATTACTCTTGTCAGTTGGATGGGATGTGACCGTCGTTTGTTGAATATAATTTCTGATATAACTGATTTATCCTTTGAAAGATTCAGAAATTCTATCAGTGAAACAAATTATGCGATCTTATGTAACGACATGAAAAAGAAGTTGGATGAAATGAATATTAACGTAATGGACAGTGCATTAACAAGTACAAGCCATGAAGAAACTACATTAATGGTTCAAGAATTCGGAATGGAAATTGAAGAATTCTGCTTCTTATTATCCTGTGAGATTAAGCGTTTAGCTGCCATATTATACCTTGAATGTTGTTTATTAAACAAGACTCCAGAAGATGAATCCATCAACTCTTTGGTTAAACAGATCTTCAAGTTGTTGGAATTTATTGTGATCAAGAATGATTATAAATGGTACTCCACGTTAATTTGGTCAGTATTTATGGCAGCATCTGAAATCTCTAGTGTTTCAATTGAATGTGAAGACTTGCGTTATTTGACTTTACAAATTATGGATAAGTTAGAAGATAACACTTTGGGTAATGTTGGTAAAACAAGAGAAATCATTTTAAGTATTTGGAAGAGAAGAGATTTGGACAATTGTGATGAAAACAGTTTTGGAGTTCTTAGTGAAACTTCAAAAAAGAACAAGAAGAAGGGATTGATGGGTTGGACTAATGACTGGGAGAAGTATGTCGTTGACGAAGATTATGCGATTGCTTTGGCATAAGTCTTTTGGAATATTTTTTTATGCTTTGTTGATTATTATTGGTAAAAGGAAAGATTATTATTATTATGGAAACTTTGTACTTATTAAATGTGTTTATTATATATATTATATACTTATGAATCTTAACGGAATAACTTAAAATTACTCATCATCATGTATTTCCAAATGTTTGGGATAATGCTTCATTAGCAAGCTTCCGGACTTTCAACTGACCTTCACTTAATTCCTCGTTAACTTCAAATGGAGCAAGACCCATAGAACTCATAGAACTAACGCAACCTTTCAAATGTGAAATATCAGAGCCCTGATATTCTTTCTTTTTGTCTTCATCACTCAATTGAGATCTATAATCTTGTGGGGAGATGTTTTTCAAGAAAGCCTTTCTGGTGTCCAACAATGTTTTGATATTTCCAACACTCAAGGGAGTCTGGCCATAGTATAAAACTGAAGAAACACCATCACCATTGTGTTCCTGGTCAACTTCGTGGGCAACATCGGCATGCCAGAATACAAAAGAACCCTTTTTAACATCTGGAATTGAAATCACTCCTCCATGTAGATGATGGTAAAACTTATCTAAAAAGAGTTGACCTTCTCCAGGATTTGTACCAGGGAATTTGGGAGTGGTTAAATCAATCTCATAGTCATCTAAATCACCCGATTCGGGATCTTTCCAAAAGAAGGGACGCAACATTATATAAGCCATCACCAATTTAATATTTGGTAATACTCTTAAGGTTCCTTCTCCAGACTTGTTATTAGAAAGTGCCAACCAACCTTGCAAAGTACGAAAAGCACTACAAATAGTTGGCTTTGCTCCCTCCATATCTTCGTATAAGTTTTCAGAAGCAGAACATCTTTCATCCATCTTGAAGGGGTCCCACTTCTCCCATTCACCCTCGAATATGGGTTTATATACTTCTGAATACATAATGTCTTCCCATCTTTCAATAGAACTAGAATCCAAATGCAATGGCAAAGCTGCGCTTGATCCAGGTTCTCTGATTCTTATTCTATCCCCATATACAATCTGTGTGTCTAAATCAATCAACTTGGACTTATCTTCTACATGAAACTCGTTAGCCATTGCCTTGAACAATGTTTTCATGTTTGGATGAAATCTGGCTTCAGATTGGGGTTTGGTCCAGAAAATGTTATACCATGCAGTTGGATTGGGAAAAGTATATCCTGCAGTTTCCGGATGTTCCTTACAAAAGTCGACTAAATCATTAAACCAAATATCAATTTGGGTTGGATCGATAACGTTATCAACCATTATAACCCCTCGTTCTTTGAAGAGTTTAGATGTTTCTTGTGGGAGTTTGTTGTCTTTGATCTGTGAGAAATCACATTTAGGAACATATACTGACCCAGCTTTAGTAATTCTACCAACCTCTTTATCTAGCTCAACTAATATATCTTTCCAACTTTGTTTTACTTTCTTGATGTTTTCTGGTTTGATTAATCTTTGCTTAAGGAGGCCAAAACGAGGATCAAGATCAGTTGGAATAGGTTTCTCGATAATTTTTGATGGAGACATTTGTAGTTGTTAAAGTATAAGGTATTAGATAACCAAGCAAGTGTAGTTACGCTCAACCATGGCGAACTACAACCCCTTATATAGTTGTTGGAAATGGTTGCAAAATGATGAATAATGGAACAAGTTAGAAAATTTTCAAAAACACGGAGCGGAATACCCGATTAGGTAGTCATTTCTATGCAGTCCAAAGTAGATGTACAATGGTTGATTACTAACATCTTGCAAATATTCAAATATCCTATCAAAATTTTGCGGAGAAGACGGTATAGAAGAGAACGGTTAACAATAATTATTGCGGAATACCTCTTTTGGGGGATTCCCATAACGCTTCCTGCTTGTATGAAAGAAATTAGACTCCACTTCCACTTCTATTGTTGTGCCAGAATTCCTTCAACTCTTGTTGTGTTTACATACGAGAATTGCTACATTCAAGGTAGGACAATCAAACCTACATTCTGAAATTTAGTCCCACTATGCAGAAACCATCAATATAATCAACGTATCATTGGCTCGTTAAATAACATGCAGCCAAACACCATGTTGGACTCAAAGCGTTAAATTTGTGAGAGGGAAAAAAAATTCAAAGGCCGAATACCGAAATAACCTCCGAATCAAAGCCTAAATTTTACATGACAATGATTATACGAATGAATAGCAATTCTTAGATCATTTCCATTCTTTTCTTTATAGATAGCATAATCCACATATACTAATGCTCAAGGTATCGCATTGTTTGCTAAGACGTGGACGACTAGTATCCTTCAACCACCGACAGGCATTACCCCTTCTTCCACGCACTGCAGATATCGCGAATTATGCGACTTCCGCAAACGTTGATCATCATAAACGAATGAATATTCACCCATGGCCAAACTCAAAAGACCCAACCCCTTATGAAATTTTTAATATAGGAGCAAAGGATAAATCTCTATCCACAGCAGAATTAAGAAAGATATTAAAAAGAACATATTTGGCATATGTGAAACTCTACCACCCAGATACGAGTCTAATAATATATCATAAAGGGAAAGAGTTATCGCCAGAAGAAAAGAGGAAAAGGTTTGATTTGATTCAAAAATCGTATGACATTTTAAAAGACCCTCGCCGTAGATTGGCTTATGAACGTTATCAAACAACATCATGGGAACAACAAACAAGCATGCCAAACCCCGCACATGGATTCAGTAAGGAACATTTTGAAGCGTACAGAAGAGCAAATGCCCACAGACAGAGACATTCGTTTGAGAGAGATGAAGACTTTTGGCATGCAGCAACATGGGACGATTACTATAAAGCAAAATATAAGAGACCACCTCCAACAATGGCAGAATTAGAGAAGAATAAATATAAGATTCTTTGGGGAGTTTTGTTACTTGGAGCTATAAGTTTTGGATTGCAGATATCAAGGGCTATTGAAAAAGGAAATGAGTATTTGTTAGATAGGCAAAAGATGAACTTGAAATCAATGAGAGATTTGAACACTTCATATGACAATTATGGGGAAGGGGTAAAGGAAGCTGATAGAGTGAGACGATTCATAGCTTCGAGAAGGGCAAATTTAATGGGGAAATTTGATCCTGAAAAATCAGATTTTGCATCCGCTGCGGACGAAGATAGGCATGCGTTGGTTCAATATGCAAAGACTAGGGTTAAGCAATGGGATGGGCAGGATCAATTTTCCGAGCCAATATTAGCTATTGCACCGCCAACACAGCCGTAAGTATGCAGGCAGTGTATATTTATATTGTGTATTCATATGAACATTTTGCATTTTATTCTTTCTTTGATATTCCTTTCATTTCTAAGTGAGTAAATAATGGTGAGTTTTCTCTACTGGATAGTTTTCCGCGTTAACGGAGAAAAAAGTGTTGATAAAAAATTTCGTTGACCCCACGATGATTCATAGAGCGCTTCAGTCAATAAGGAGACATTATAACATAAGAGCTATGGACTTTATGAAACCAGAGACTGTACTTGACTTGAACAATATCCGTCAAGCATTAGTTCGAATGGAAGACACTATTGTCTTTGATTTAATTGAAAGATCACAATTTTACAGTTCACCGTCAGTTTATGAGAAAAACAAATTTGAGATTCCAAACTTCAATGGTAGTTTCTTGGAATGGGCCCTATTACAACTAGAAACTGTCCACTCCCAGATCAGACGTTTTGAAGCGCCTGATGAAACTCCATTCTTCCCATCTAAAATTTTAAAGCCTATCTTGCCACCCATTAACTACCCCAAAGTATTGGCGAACTATACTGATGAAGTAAATGTCAATGATGAAATTTTGGATTATTACGTTAATAAAATAGTGCCAGAAATAAGTTGTAAACAAGGTGATCAATTAGAGAATTTTGGTTCAGTTTCGTCTGCCGATATTGAATGTTTACAAGCAATTTCTCGTAGAATTCATTTTGGTAAATTTGTGGCTGAAGCTAAATATCAAAGTGATAAACCTTTGTACATTAAGTTGATTTTGCAAAAGGATGTTAAAGGTATTGAAGAATCGATAACTAACAGTGCAGTTGAAGAGAAAATCTTGCAAAGATTGGTTGTCAAGGGTGAACAATATGGTACTGATCCATCTATGAAATATAGTCAAAACCCACAAAGTAAGGTTGATCCTAAGATTATTGCGAAGTTGTATAAGGATTGGATTATTCCTTTAACTAAGAAAGTTGAAGTTGATTATTTGTTGAGACGTTTGGAGGATGAAGATCCCGTTCTTGTGGAACAGCACAAAGGATAATATGATCATACAAAAAAGACCCCAATTATATTTTTGTCTAGGTGTAAGTGAGGAGGAGTTTGGTCCTCTGGTCAGTACATTTACCGAAATAAACTTTGGATATGTAATCTTAGCTAATAGAATTTTTGATCAATGGATATGATAAATGGATACTTTTATCACATGCAACATTTATATGATGGCATAACGTGTTTGATTGCACGCGTGTTCTTGTTAAGCTGTAGTACTAGTATAGATTGTTGTGAAATTTAGATAGTGTTTTAACGAAATTAGTTTAATTTGCATTCAAATCTAATTAAGTGTACAAGAAACTAAAAGCGACCCACCATGAACCTAAACTAACCATTGAGTAGAAATTTGCATGTGATTTCAATAAGGGCAGTGTTTCTCCATAATTATAAATTGTAATTAGAAACTGTTGGGTTAAATAGCTAAACTTTCGTTGACAATAGATGCTGATCAAAGAGTGAAAGGTTATTTCAAAATGGTAAAAGAAGCAACGTGCTCCATCCGATAATTTTTTTTCTTCGTAAATTACTATTTGGTTGCAAAAAGAAAGTGAGTGTGAGTGAGTAAGTGAGTGAGAGTTAGAAAATCCACATCATTACCCACGTTTAGCCTTACACAACCAACAAAGGTTTTCCTTAACTACGGGTCTCTTGTACTCGTGGTACACTACGATTTTTTTTAGTATTATTATTGTTTGCGGTATCGGGGTATAGTCTATCACCATTTCAATACCCAACAATTATATTGCTTGACCTAAACCATGACGACTTACTTCAATATAAATATGTTGAAATGGACGAAACTCAAACATTCAAACTTCCACTTTAATCTTTCAATCTCTTGAGTGTATTCAACTTCCATTCCTTTACTTACAACAGTTTCAACACTATGTCGGAAGTAGCTTTGGATATTTACCCCACAGATTTTTCAAAATTATGTGTTTTCACTTCAATTTCAATTGTATGTGGATTAATCTTTTTAGCAAGTAAGATTAATAAGACAGTTCACTCAATTTTAGTATTCTGTTGGGCATGCTTTATCAAACCATTATTCCAAAAGGAAAAGACTAAAATTGTCCACACTAAGAATCAACAACAATCCCTTGAAAATTTTTATAAAAGTCAAGCTCATATTTATGATACAACCAGACAATTCTTATTGAAAGGTAGACACGAATGTCTTGAATTAGCTATTGCTCATTTATCCAAAAAGAAAGATCTTGTTTGGATTGATATTGGAGGTGGAACAGGTTCCAACATTGAGTTTATGGATAAGATCAGTTCAATCTCATCTAAATTCAAAGCAGTATATTTAGTTGATCTTTCTCCTTCGTTATGTGAGGTTGCTAGACAAAGATTTGCTGCCCACCAATGGAAAAATGTTCATGTTTTACTTGCTGATGCCTGTGACTTCCAGATAGATTATGAATATGCCGATTTGATTACATTTTCGTATTCTTTGTCAATGATCCCTACTTTTAACGCAGCCATTGACAATGCTGTTACTAAATTACACAAGGAAGGAATTATTGCTAGTGTTGATTTCGGTATTCAAAGTAATGATACTTCAATGGGAAGAATTAACACTTTGGGAGGGTTGGTTAACAGAAATATTCCTTGGATTTTAAGAAATTTCTGGAGAATTTGGTTTGAAGCTGATAAAGTTTTCCTCGATTCTTCTAGAAGAAACTATTTAGAATATAAATTTGGTACCGTTAAATCATTGAATTGTTATAACAAGGCTTTAGGTAAGATTCCTTACTATATTTGGATTGGATGTGATAAATCAAAAGCGCAACCCCTTTTAAATAGATTGAACTGTTTAGCAACTGAGTCTCCTTACTTAGCTCCCAGTGATAGCCCATTAGAAGTTGAAATTCCTGTTTCTAAAGGTCATGAAGCCGCTTTATCAAACTTAAAGAAATTGTTACCTTTCCCATCCATCTATTATCAAAAAGAAGTTTGGAGAGTTTATTATGATGAATTAAATCATTTGTATGATCAATTCAAGAATCAATATATTTATGCATTTACTTGGGAAGATCCAAGAGAAGACCATAACATCTTGAAGTTCAACAGAGATGACACTGTTTTAGCTATTACTTCTGCAGGTGATAATATTTTAAGTTATGCTAGTTTGCCAGAACCACCAAGAAGAATTCATGCTGTTGATTTAAACCCATCTCAGAATCACTTGTTAGAATTGAAATTAGCTAGTTTCAGAGCCCTTACTCAAGACCAAATATGGAAAATGTTTGGACAAGGGAAGATTGATAACTTTGAAGATATTTTACGTTCAAAGTTGGCTCCACATATGTCTTCCAATGCTTTCCAATATTGGATGGATAAAGGACCAGATGCATTCACTGGTAAGGGTCTCTATGATACCGGTTCTACTAGATGGGCTTTAAGATTATGCAGATATGTCTTTAAGCTTTGTGGGGTTGCAAAATATGTCAATGAGCTTTGCCAATGTACAACTATGACTCAACAATTAGAAGTTTGGAATGAAAAACTTAAACCTGCTTTATTCAATCCTGTAGTTGCAACATTATTAGTCGGGAATCCAATCTTTTTATGGAAAGCTTTGGGAGTTCCTGGTAACCAAGCAGATATGATGGGACCTTCCGTGCTTAAATATGTTGTTGATACTTTGGATCCAGTAATTCAAAAATCACTAATCTCGAAGGATAATTACTTTTATTATTTGTGTTTAATGGGTAGATATACCAAAGACAATTGCCCTGATTATTTAACCACCAAAGGGTACAAGAGACTTACTTCAGCAAATAGAGTTACTGAAGAGAACCCAATTGACAATATTAGATTACATACTGATACTTTGAATGATGTTTTTGCTAGATTGAACAAGAAATCAATCACAATTGCTATTATTATGGATCACATGGACTGGTTTGATCCAAACGGTACCGATGCTATAAATGAAATCACAGCTGTCAAGAAATGTCTTGCAAAAGGCGGTAGAGTAATGTTGAGATCTGCATCTACTCACCCTTGGTATATCAAGACATTTGAATCATTGGGATTTAAATGTGAAGCTGCTGCTATTAGAGATAGTGGAAAATGTATTGATAGAGTCAACATGTATGCTTCAACTTGGGTTTGTACTAAGAAAGACGAAGAAAGCGAAGAAGAAGTTGTTAATCCTTCTCGTTCCTTGGGTGATAATCGTAGAATGAGTAGTTTAAGAATTTAGATATTTATGACTTGTTTTATAGTTTGAAATTAAATAAAATGCGAAAGTACAATCAATTACTTGAGGATTGCTGTTGCTTTTAAAATCGAATGATTTCTTTGTAAATGAAGTCAATGTGTACTTTCGCAATCTGCCACAGTTCATATCCAAACCCATGAAGATTTTTTTGGTGCGGAAATATTCATTTCTTCGGCTTCTCCGATTTTCCATTACTAACCTATTAGGATAAGGTTTAGCCAAATACCTACGAGAGAAAGAAACATTAAACAATGACAGTTGGATTTGAAATTGTATTTGCAGTTCCAATGGAATGCAATGCATGTGTCGAGTCAGTCTCGAAAGTTCTCGGGAAATTAGATGGAATTCACAAATACGATATTAACTTGAAGGATAATCTAGTGATAACTGAAGGTACATTACCACCCAGTGCAATCGTCAAAGCAATTCAAGAAACTGGTAGAGATGCAATTATTCGAGGAGCAGGGAAACCTAATTCCGCTGCAGTTTGCATTTTAGAATCATTTGATCCAAAAGATATCAAATCACCAGTTAAGGGATTGGCAAGAATTGTTAGTGTTTCTCCGACCGATTTATTTATAGATTTGACGATTAATGGATTACCCAAGGGAAGATACTATCCCTCGATTAGAACTTCGGGAGATTTATCGCAAGGAGCTATTTCTACTGGATCTTGTTATTACGAATTAGATCCGGTTGATGTTACGCAACCATCTGGTCTCGCCACAGCTATAAGTTCCTTAGGTGCTTCAATCGTGGAAGGAGATGAACTGTTAGGTGCTGGACAAGCATTTTTACATGCAAGATTAAGCATTGATCAATTAATTGGAAGAAGTATAATCTTATCAAGATTGCAAGAGAAAATAGCCAGTGACTCATTATGCGGAGTAATAGCTAGATCTGCTGGTGTATGGGAAAATGAAAAACAAGTCTGTAGTTGTACTGGTAAGACAGTGTGGCAAGAGAGAACAGATGCTATATCAAGAGGCGTAACTGTGTGATATTTCATCTTGACTTAGAGTACAAATGTAGTTATAATTAGCAAATAAATTACCTGTTCGGGTTTTAGAATTTAATGTATGGTTTTATCACGTGTATCCTAAAAGCGGTGGAAAAGAACTAGAACCTAACAAATAATGTCGTAAAGTAATTTTTATTGTCTTTTTTTCAGAGGCGGAAATCTAAAACAAAAAAAAAAATTAATGTCGTTTGTTAATTTTTTTCCTTAGTAAAAACTATTAAGCAGAGTTGTCTTGGTTACTTAGTGCGTTCTTTGTAGTTGATTAGCCCATCTGATTTCAATCGATCAATAACCATCAAAGAAATAAGATCTGCAACATCAACAAACAACACCTTCTCCTCATCTTTATAAAAGGGGTGTTTCTCTAAAAATACTGAAATAAAATCGTTCAACCAAAAACATTACCACGGACGTTTATCACATCCACCAACCCACGTAATTAATAAATTGGTTTTGAGTGTTGTTACACAAGTTAAGAAATTTTGTTAGTTGTTTGTTAGTGTATTTTTTTTACAACCAAAGAAAAGATTGGCACTGTAATTAATTATCGTCAAAAGCAGAAAGTTTGTTTAAGAATTATAACACACGAAAAAGAGATTAACCATTTCAATTATTCTAGCGTCATCAGGTCAGTTCTTATCAATCTATCTTTATCCTGGGTTATATGTTACATTAGAAATTATTCATAAGAGAGTGTTTTGATGTCGCAAGATAGAATGACAAAATCACATATATTCGGGTTATTGAAAGATCAAGTAGATCTAATAAAACAAAAGAGGACAATCAGATTAAATGGTGTTAATAATTCCACGAGTCAAATAACTTTCAATGAAGTTGTTGATGGAATATATGAATTCTTACATTCGTTTGATCCACCTTTGATTGTTGAAAAACTTTCTTTGGAAAACAACTATTTCCCAGAATTGTCTTCAAATTTCTATAAAATTGCATTACGATTGAAGTATTTGGATTTACATAATAATTCAATCACATATATTCCAAATGATTTCTTTCATAAATTAAAAAGTTTGGAAATTTTGGATTTATCAACCAATAAGTTGGCACATTTGCCTGATTCAATATCCGATCTCACCAGCTTGAAAGTTATTTCCATTAAAGATAATAGGTTCCGATATATAAATCCATCACTAGGAGAAATGGAATTATTGAATCTCATCGAAGTAACTAATAACCCATTAATCTTACCTTCCAATGATATCATAAAATCATTTCAAAAACAAAGAGCCGACTTGGATTGGGTTCATGAATTGAAGAATTATTTGTGTTCAAATCGATCTTTATTATACACAAGAATAGATGAATCGATGAATAAAGAATCTAGAAAAGCTTCAGAATATCCTGAACATGTAGGAGAAGCAGCACAAGGGACATCGCCACCAGTAAGAAGATCACAAAGCATAAGTGAAGGGACGAAAATCAAATCATCTAAAGCATCTAGAAGAATGGGCTTGATTATTAAGAAATCAGAAGATATAAGCAAAGGCATGGATAGACATTCACCGCCAATAGAAGAAGAAATTATTCCATTATATCACACAATAGATTATAAGAGTAGCCCGCCAACACAGCCACCGCCGCTACCTGTAACAGCTCCTGTCGGTGATCATGGAACTGGTGCACACTCCAGTCCACCAAGACTCACTGTACAAACCGCAATAGAACCAAACTCGAATATTAATAGCATGTCGTCTTCACCCTCGTCTTCTACTGGGTTGAAGCCAATTTCATCTTTGACTTTGCAATTGAAATCACCATCAAGATCGAGATCGAACACTCTCAAAGAACTAGATAGAATATTAGAAAAGAGTGAAAGCGTAGACACAGAACATAAATCAAATGCATATTTTAGAAGATTATCAACATTACAAGAATTGCCACAAGATGAATCTGAACTGCTACAGGAAGACCAACAAGCACTGAAGATGCTTTTGTCACAAGAAGGTAAGTTTAATCTATCTACTGCAAATGAAACTCTTAGTAGAGACCCTAATTTACCCACAACCAATTTACGATCTTCTTCGACGGTATCTACTTCATCAACTGCATCCAATGAAGCCATTCAAATGAACAGAATTGCGCTAACCCAAAGAAAACATTCCAGTAATACAATTATTAAGGTCTCAAGAAAGATTTTATTTTCCTTCAGCGAGTTACATTCATCCATAAGAAGATTTACTGGATTTTCATCGGACAAAAAAGTTACAATGAAAATGGTTTCATTGCTTTATAGCACCAAAGCAAACATTGACACATTGGTTGAAAATCTAGAGGTAATGGAAGAGACTGGCAATAATTTAGATCAGATAGTCACTTCATTACATACTTGTATTACGGCATTCAAGGCAATGATGAATTTACTATCAGAAAATTTCACCAGTTTTGTTAACAAGATTGACATCTGCTTTATCAGAATGTTGTATTTATCAATGTATGGATCGTTTAATGAATTGCAAAATGCATACTCGTTATTGATTCCAAATAAAGCACAACCAAAATTTGCTCATGCTCCAGTTGCTGAACCTAAACCAAAACTTCCACCAATTGCTATTGATCACCTCGCAGAAGTGGATGAAAAATTGTATGTTACAATTGAGTCTGCCACTGCAAATGCCCAAGTAATTCTCAATGAATTGAACCAAGCAATCACCAAAGTTGTTGCTTCAAGCTCCCCTGACACACAGCCAATGGTTGCAACCAGGGTTAAAGAATTGATAAATGTATGTGCAGCATCCTTGGAAATAACGAAAAGATTACAAACCAAGTTATTTACGATTCGAAATAATCCTTCACAAACAACCAAAAAGTTATTTGCTGAAGATATCAATCAATTCATTAAGACTATGGTTCAAACTTTAGCATCAGTCAAGTCAATTGTTAAAGATTTACCGATCTTGGATGACATTCGTGGTTCAATGTCGAATTTAACTAAAACCGCAAAGGAAGTCACATATATGTTAGAGGTGTCTTCATATAAGTCTCTCTTACCAGAATCATCATCAGCAGCAGCATCAGGGGCACCAGCTTCGACATCATCTATGGCACCACAGTCTGCTCCAGTAGGGCATGTTCCACCTCCATTAATGTCAATTCCCTCGGCTTCGACGTTTATTGCTTCTGGATCAGCATCCATGCGCTCTCCATTAGTTCCTTCAAGTTCCAACGTTCAAGAAATGTATGCAGCTAATAGTCCAGCTACATCGGTAGGGAATACACCCTCCCCGTTGAATCAAGCTAGTTTACATAAGAATGGGCCATATGATAATTTGACAATGACAAAAGCAGATGGAATCGGCAGTTCAAATAGATTAATGGAGGAGGGGAATAGTTGAGGTGGTGAGTTCACTTCAAAAACTTTTACAAGTGAATTTATTTACGTGTCATTTGCCTCTCGTTTATATATGTTAGTCTTTAGTTACGATAATTTTTACGATTCTTAGAGGAGTATAGAAACAAGCAGAACAAGTAAAATATTTTTTGCAGTCAAATTTGTACGTGTTTTTTTGACTCCGTACTGTCGCTAGATAATCAATTGACTCTATAGCAATTCGACAAATCAATTACTCGTGGATGATTTGAATAAATGGACATCAGCCAGCCTAGCAGCGGTCAATTCAGCCATCCGTCAGCAAAGCCATTTGAGAAGAGGGGAAAGTGATGGAAAAATGTACCACTCATTATTGAGGGATGAGGAGATGTCTCCCCAGAAATAGACAAGCGATTGGAGGAGGATTGTACGTTACCAAGAAATTGGAAGAAGATTTTAAGCTCCTAAATAGAGAGAGTATTAGTCACGTAATAGAGAACATGAAGGGAAAAGATCAACACAGTGCCCTTTTCTTTATGAAGACAGGTTAGCTTGGCAGGTTTTTATCTTCTTTTTGGTTTTCTGTTTGATATTATTATATGACTCAATGGAAACGTAAACAATAAACTAGATTTGGTACTTGTATTTGACTACTGATCTACTAACCCCTTGTAGCTAGAAGAAGTGTGTTTTTTATGTTTACCTTAAGCTACTGATTATTAGTCATAACTCAGCCAATGTGGTACCAATCTTTTTTTTTTGCATATAAATTAGGTTGATAATTTCGTGTAAATCTGGGGTTTGTTTTCCATATCTACACATATAAGCTAGATTGAGTAGAGGCCCAAGATGCTATCAAGCTTAGAATCTATTGCATTTACTGCATTCAATGGTATTTATATTGACCCATCCCTCAATACATCAGATGAAGACTCACAATTATCGAAAGAAATCATTAATACGTTTATAGCCGAAATGGTGTCTATGAATTATATCCTTTCCGAACAACTTTATAATCATTTGCTAACACTTTCCTCTGCAAAAGGCCCCACAAAATTAACTGAATTAATAGGGAAAGCTAAAGAAAGTTTGGGAGCCCATGTTTCTCATGATCCAATGTATCCCAATTTCCCTCGACAAGTCATGGAACTGTCAGACGCCGAATTGTTTGTAAATGCCATAATACATTATTGGAGTTGTGGAATCTTATTGCCTGATTATGTCAAAGAGAATAGATTGAAATTTGATGAAGAGAATCCATTAGTAGAATTGAAGTTAATTAGTTTGCAAGATTTAAAGGAATCGTTTTTTAAGTTGATTCAAGCTAAGACGGCAATTCCTCCTAATTTCGATGAATTCATAATTGAAGGATGTTTATTGGATTGGGTTGAAGAATACAAGATCAAGTTTCCTGAAATTCCATTTCGTGAGACTTCTTGCAAAATTGCTAATATATATTTAGCACAGGATAAATCTATTGATTATTTTGTTAAGACAACTACAGATGTTCTACGTATTATGGCAGTATACTCTGGATTTTTACCTAATTTGAAAGTCGTACGCAAGTTCAAATCTATGAAGAGAAAAGAAAGAAAGATAATAGTTAAAGTGCTCGAGAAGGTCATTAATGTGGAAGATGTGAAACGTCATAGTTCAATGTGGCTTCGAGCATTTCATTGTCTTCATGTAGGCGAATACGGAGGAAATACAGCGAAGATTGCTGAAAGATTTAGAAACGAAAATAACGTACCTACAAAGAACACCATTCTCGCTAAGGTTATTGAAGAAGGCGAAACCAAAACTGCGGTAGATATACTTGAAAACATTCCTTCGATGCTCACTCGACATTTAGATAAATTGTCTAGAGATGCTGCTGCAGTAACAACTACCCCAGAAAGCCTTGAATACTTACTTCAGAAATTTGAAATCGTGGCTGAGAAAGTTGAATCCAAAATTCTCTTACAAGCACTTGGCCATTTCCAAAGTTATGCCTATCCTGAACTCAAAACCCCTTCAGTCTTTGTAGGACCCAAACTCTTTATAAAAAGAGAAAAACCCAATGCCAATCACCTTCCGGTACCAATTGCTACACGAATTTCAGCCATAATCAGAGACACGCTCATACGCCGGTTCCCCATCACGAATTCTACGGCATCCCAACATCTCACCCATAAAAAAGTGTATATCACCCCATTCGCATCACAAATCCTCCTCCCACTCCAACTTGATTCCATCAGTGACTCAAACAAACGTTCAATCTCCCGTGGATCTCGACTCCCACTTAATCTTACCGAAGAAGATAAATCGAAAAATATACTAAGATTTTTTGTGCATTGGATTGGACGCGATATAGACTTATCTGCCTGTTTCGTATCACTGGATTTTACAAAAGATAAATCGGTATATTATGGAAACTTAAGTGTTCCCTTTGCTGTACATTCTGGTGATATAACGAATGCTCCAGAGCCCTCTGGTGCTAGTGAATTTATTGATGTGGATATTAAGGGGGCATTGGCCGAAGGAATGAGGTATGTGACAATGGATGTGCGTGTATTTTCTGGTCCTTTGTTTTTGCAACATAAAGAATGTTTTGCTGGATTTATGTTAAGAAAAGGAATGGACAAAATGGAACAAACCACAGAAGATGATGATGAGCAACAGGCAGAACAAGACTATTGTCAAACTGGTGAAATCTTTGAGCCTAGATCGGTGAGGGTGAAGGTTGATATAGTTAGTGATACGCAATCAACTGTGCCTTGTCTATTTGATCTCGAAACGAGGGAAATTATATGGTTAGACCTTCCGATATCTGCTAGAAGTATAGTTGTGAATAATGTTGAGACCAATAAAGCTACTGTTGTACAACAGTTGACTGCCTGTCTTGAATTGCCAAAAATCAAGCTCTCCATGAGACAATTGATGGATATACACGTTGAAGCAAATGAAGCTACTATAGTTGAGTCAAAGGACGATGCTGATTTTGTTGTAGGTTTAGGTGAAGGTGATTTAGATATTTATGATTTTGCAACCATAAATTCTGCTTGGATATAGTTTATTGTTAGAGTATAAAAGTTATAGATATGTATGTAATGTTATATGATATTTAGTCCATGGTTTGTTTATAAAAAACTTTTTCAATAATACAATTTTGAACTTTATCTACTCCTCTCCTTTCCTTATTGTTGCATTGATTACCTAAGTTTTGGTGAAAATTTCGCAGCAAAAAAATTGAACGAAATTTTCCAGAAAGCAACCTGAATGACTCAATGAATAAATAGTGATATGCAATGTTAATGTACATTTTCACAAATTGTGTTTAAGATCCTTCGATACCCAATCTAGTATTCACTGGTCCTGAATACATAGAACCCCCTGTACAATCGAGATTCGTGAGAAAGTGTTGTACTGCACGGCGATTCTGCTGAAAAATAAAGAAGTCAAGTCAAAATTTGACTTCGTATATTTTTGGGTGGGAAATCAAAGCGAGATTTTTACTTCTTTTCTTCTTCCTTTCTGTTTGATGATGCGCAAACTGAAAAGAACAAACATTAAAATTTTCAAATCAAATTTGCAAAATTCGTAATCAGAAATAAAATTTAATTTCAATTACCCCAACAATTCTTCCTTTCTTTCTTCTGTTCTTATCACTACAGCCAATAATCTTTATATATATATATTCAACATGACCATTGAATTAGAAGAACCCCCACTTACTTCCGATAACAAACAAGTTGTAAAAGATTTGTTTGGAGGAACCATGGGTGGAATTGCCCAAGTTCTTGTCGGTCAACCCTTTGATACCGTTAAAGTCAGATTACAATCTGCTCCAGAAGGGGAATATACAGGATCTATGGATGTTATCAAAAAATTAATCAAAAATGAAGGGTTTGCTGGATTTTATAAGGGGACTTTGACTCCATTAATTGGGGTTGGTGCATGTGTTAGTGTACAATTTTCTGTTAATGAATTTATGAAGAGACATTTTGATAAAAAATTTAATGGGGCTCCTTTATCGCTTGGACAATTTTTCCAATGTGGTGCTGTTGCTGGATTTGCTAATGGGTTTTTAGCTTCTCCTATTGAACATATTCGTATTAGATTACAAACTCAAACTGGTGAAACTAAATTATTTAATGGTCCAATTGATTGTGCTAAAAAACTTTACAAGAGTAACGGTCTTGGTCATGGGATTTATAGAGGTTTAACTCCTACTTTAATTAGAGAATCAATAGGATTGGGTATTTATTTTGCAACTTATGAAGCATTAATTGCAAGAGAATTAAAACAAAATAAAAATTGGATTAGAAGTGATATTCCAGCTTGGAAATTATGTACTTTTGGTGGTCTTTCTGGTTACGCTTTATGGATTGCAATTTATCCTATCGATGTTATTAAGTCAAAGTTACAAACTGATTCGTTAACAAAACCAAATTATAGAGGTTCATTGGACGTTACCAAGAGTGTATTTGCTACAACTGGTATTAAGGGATTCTATAAAGGGTTCATACCTACCATATTGAGAGCTGCTCCTGCTAATGGGGCAACTTTTGCAGTATTCGAATTGACTATGAGACTTTTAGGTTAACTTAGTGTAAAACAGTTTAGTAGAAACATTCATGTAATATGTAATTTTATAGAAACATTTTCTGTGTATTAGTAGACAGTCAATTTAATGCAGATAATGTCCAATCTATCATCATATATGTATCCGCCCACGTCAATGCAAGTCATTACGGTTGATATTCACTACTCAATCAAGTATATTTGAAACAAATCTATTTTATGATGAAAATATTAAAAGTGTCATTAATAAAAGTCATTATGTTATTATTACAATAGTAATGTCTATCCATCCTCATCTAATTCTTACTCACTCACGTTTTGTCAAATGATTAACACCTTCAGGATGCATTTCATAATCTCCAAACATCGCACCATTCATATTCAAATTCCCATCAGTGCCACTTCTATTCCTCATTGGGTCAACGATAGCATCAATTTCATCAAAGGTATTTTCATCTTCATAATCTTGAGGTCGTATCACTTTTATAAATTCAATAAAATCCATCATATATTCACCATTGAACTCATAACTATCAGTTCCCAACAATTCGACTTGTTCCCAGAAACATACTTCTTCAGGATGGGGTGATTGTGATGGGGAATGAGAAATGGCCACTATTGGCCCATTAGATTGTTTAGCCTCAACATCGCCTTGTGATGACTTCCATTTTCGTTCTCGACGATTGAATTCTTTATCTATACGTAAATGAAGTCCTGGGATAAGATCAATAAGATATAAAAACACACAAGTTAATATAAATACATATGAACATGCAACCACAATTCCTAGTAATTGATATGCAAATTGAATCCAATTGTGATTAATCCAACCTCCATTAGAATTAAATTGAGTATTGGCAAAAATCCCTGTAAGTAACGACCCAACAATTCCTGCAATTCCATGTATGGCAAAGATATCTAATGCATCATCAATCTTAAAAAAATATTTCAATCGAGTTGAAAGATTAGATATAACAGCACCAACTACTCCAAATATGATAGCTTTCCAGAATTGTCCAGGTCCAGCAACATATCCCCCTCCTGGTGTATATACTACCAATCCGGCCATTATACCCGATGAAAAAGAAATCATTGAGAATTTCCTACGGGAAATAAAATTTGATTTGGTTTCATGATAACGTTGTGAAAGAAGAACACCAGTTTCGGATAACACTGGGACAATTCCAGCTGGTGAGGAACCAGTTCCTGCTGGTTGTATTCTCAGATCTATAAGTGTCGGTTGAATTTGTTGTTGCTCTTGTGGTAATGGTTGTTGAGAAATCGATGCAATCTTTTCTTCTGCTCCTTCCAACGGGATTGATGAAAAGAAGTAGTCGATTGATGTCCAAACTATGGCACTTGAAAATGCTGCTAATATGGTGTTGACCACAATGTATAAGGAATTGATAGAGAATTTAAAATCACATCCGGCAATAAAACCGACCCAACCACACATGACACAGAAGGTACCTATAATAATATGTCCAGTATTGACATTCCTGTAATTATACAAAATTTTTGGATTTCTTGGCCCAAGGATATATGAATATGCCAAACAAGTAAATCCACTAACAACATGAATACAGTTCCCACCTGCGAAATCAAGTACAGGTAATCTATCCAAATCAATAGATAACCATCCGTTTGAATTCCAAAACCAATATGTAATAGGATTATAAATTATTGCTGACCAAAAGAATATAAAGACCAACATAGGTAGTATTCTACCTCTTTCAGCGATACATCCTGGGAATGCTAACGCTGCACATATAACTTTGAAAAATCCATTAAATAAAAAATGATTTAGCATTAAAATTTCACCTCTTGAATTTGTAAATGTTTTAAACATATTATCCTCTAATTGTCTTAATACTGAAAATCCGAAATTTCCAATAAAATGGTTTGATGATGCACTATAGCAAAGTGAATAACCCCATATAAACCAATCTATAAATATTAGCGGTGTGATTAACATCGGTACTGCAAACATGGTCAATGAAGATCGTCTTTGGGTTAGACCAGAATAGAAAAACGCTATTCCGATGACTACTAGGGGTAGTATTGCTAGGCAAAATAACATGTATAAAGCATTTATACTAGTTCTGATGTCCACTATAAGACTGGTACTATTCTGATTATCCATTTTTTGAATGTATGTGATGGTAGTGTTGTGTGTGATAAATGTGATGTGCGAAACCGCTTTTAATTAATTAAAAATACAGTGATAAGGGACTGCTTATATATACGTCCCTTTATGAAAAACCTTTTTACACAGTGGTGTACTAGTCGATGACGCCTATGACGTGTCTTCCTCTATTTTAAAAGGAGTGTTTTAAATATATAGTTGGTTGGAGATTATACCGTTTTTTTGAAGCGGTGATGGAATCTAATTAAATTTCAATTTTTTTTTGTGCCCTCTAACTAACAGCAATCAACAATAATTTAATCAATTAATAAATGTGATAATGGTAATGAAATCAGTCCTACTATGGAAGTATTCACTATTTAAGCTTTATAATAGGTTATACTGTTGACGTGGCCTTAATGAAAATGTGGAGTAAGCGATTATACGTATATCTATGCGTATGCCAAAGACAATATATACAAAGATAAATACAAAGAGGAGAACAAACCAAAAGAAAAAGACGGAAATTTGATATCATATTTATGACTATCAATTACACTCTTCCCCATGAAATCTGATGGTAATCTAACAATGTTTGATATAGGGGGCGTCGCTATTCAATGCCTTGAAATGGCATCAAAGAAATTTCCCTGATAATCATACATGACAAGTGGCTTTGCTTGTTGAAAGATTGGTTATAAAAATACTTAATCAATCAGAAAGATAACAAACTTTAATTTGGTCGGATCGAATGTGGTTGGTTATCGACTAAAGATGAGTCAAACATTTTTCCCTTATCTTTCTTCAACGTTAATTAAATTTTAAAATTCTTAACAATAGAGAACAATAGATATAAAGTGTATTGTAATAACGCGCGCATAGTTTAGCCAGTTTTGTTGACACCCGCCTGAGTCCACAACGTCTCCTCTATATTTACGAGAAGATATAAGAAAGAAAGAAATCTTCATTTTCAAGAACATACTCTTTTTGGAAAAGTTGAATCTATTGCGCAACCGTATTTCTACATTTCAAACGCAACCCCTAGTAGACTTGCTATGTAGCTTCCCTTATTTCTTGAAAATTACAAATATTGATCAACATATTCTGTGAGTGCCAGATTGAATTGCAATTCAATCGAACTTGACAAATTCCATCAATTGTACCCTGCTCATCGCTTAAGTTTCCATAGGCGTACCATGATTCGTGAATTGTCTCTCATTTTCTTAATATTTGTTTAACAGCATTGTGAAGCGATCCAAACAGGAATCATTTCTATCGCCACGCTCAATGCGAAGGCTATCTACAGCTATAGAGTCAGAAAAAGGGGCTGGTTACACAACCACAGCAAAGTACCACCAACGAAGGGTTATTATCTTGTCGGTACGTGGGACGGAATGAGTTCCCACACTAAGGTAGCATTTCGTGCTTACCATAAATTACACTGTGATGAATCCCTCCTTGTAGTCAATGGAAAAGTACGGAAATGCCGAACTTAAGTATAAACAAAACACATCTTGCAGAAGTACTAAAAACCAAAATGCCAAATCATCGGTAATGAAAGCCGCATAGAAAATTTTTTTGTGGTTAATGGGCTGCATCCGATATTTGTCGACGGAAATATCCGGACACTGATCGACCCCAGATTGACTTAGAATGACTTAAAGTAAATAAATGAGTACAAATGACAGCAACGTAAATTGCATAACTCAACATTCAATACCCACGGATTGGGATGCCTTTTTGAGAGTGTTGTATAGGAAAGTATTGTTGGACGTCGTTCCCAAGGGATATTGGATGCTACGGTACTCATTCTGAATACTTTTTTTTTGCTCAAAAGATATAATTGTAGCAGACCTTGATGTCCAATACATTCTCAGTCGTAACTCGCTTGTCTTTTGCTATTTGCTTAGGTCGCAGATGTAATCTTGCATTGGACTAAATAACCGTTTTGGAGGGGGAGGAGCGCGGGTAAATGTAAGCGATTTGAATAAAGTTCACTTTTCTGAAAATAAAAGAAACCGGCAATTCTGGGTTCCGAAAACGACCGGGATAAAATTTCTTCCTTACATTAAAATTTTAATTGTAAACACTACACATACTTTTAATTCTCATTTTTCCGTTGAGACATTTTAATGTTAACAAAAATTGATCCCCAGATTTAAAAGTACATCATTTTGCCGTTTAACTCGTTAATGTACACTTTGTGTGTCACTTTAATTCATTTATAGAATTTGAATAACCCAAAAAAAATACTTCATTTGTTAACTTATAACTTTGACAAATCTTCCCTTAAACTTCAAAAGAGTCAGCCTAATCATCTTTCTTATTGATTGTTAAGTGAATCTTCACGACATCTCATGAATCACTGAAAAAGCATTAGGTCCCTTTAAAGCATGACTAAACGATTGACACCACAAGAAAAACAAAACAGAAAACCTGCTCAAAGGGCTTGTACATTTTGTCATGAAAAACATTTACAATGTTCCAATGAAAGACCATGTAAGAATTGTGTCAAGAGAAACTTAGCAGATCAATGTAAGGATGCCGAACGTAAACGAGCAAAGTATTTAACTAAAGGTGGAACTAAGAGTAATGGTAATAATGGTACACCAAGAAAACGGAGAAAGAAAAACTCTCTGGTAGAGCTAAGTGAGGGAAGTTCTAGTAGCTCTGAGATTGGACAAATATTGGATATACCGCCTAATGTAGCCACCGCTACTACACACGAAGTTCCTAATCATTCAAATACTACCACCGCTATCACCACAACAGCCCCACAACTTCCAGATAGGATTTCTCCTCCGCCTAATGCGATGGAAACACAAATTACGCATCTACCTACCTCGGTACCATATGAAACACACCCAAATACATTAGCACATCCAACAACCACAAATATTTCAATCCAACCACTAGTTGAATCTCAAACTACACTAGTGAAATCTGCTTCCAAACTATTGTTAACCGAACAACAACAACATATAAATACAATGTTAAATACCACCAATGATGTTTTAAATAAACTTTTAAATGATGACATTGTGGATAGGGAAAGTTTAAATAATTTAACCCCGAATAGTTCAATTACTCCGCAACAACAAAATTTCAATTCAAATTTTTTAAATCAGGAATATTTAATGCTAGGAGATATAATCCTAAATTCAAAACCTTCTTCACCATCTCCATCAAATACAAGTAATAGTGAATATAATATGATATCCCCTTCCAATAGTTATTTCGGTACCGTTAATATAGACGAGTTAAATCATCCTGTAAATAAGAAAAGAGTACAACGATTGAAAGATTCAAGACCATTTATTAGTTTGGGATTTCCTCAAGATTCTAGAATGAGTTTGAGTAATTTGAATAATATGGCACATCAAACTGACAATTTATTAGATGTCAACAAGGATACTCCACAGTATAATCATAATGACAATAATCAAATATTCAATCAGAATAATTTGAATGAGGTAAGTACTGAATATGTATCTCCATTGATAACCCATCATATATATCAGTCAGTTGCAGATATTTATGCCAATAGTATGATAAATTTCGAATACCCGAATTCATACCATGCTTTAACTTATTTCCTTAAACAAAGATTCCTGGGAACCAATCTATCTCCTGAACAAAAGCAAATAAAGAGAAAGAATTTATTAATAATATTGAAATTAATTGCAAGTTATAGACCTACTTTTATATCGGCTCATAAATCCTTATTAAAACCTCATGATTTGATATTTTTAGAAATGTGTTTCCAGAGATGTTTAATTGATTATGAAAAATTATGTCAATTAAACAGTAGTCCTACTATAATTTGGAGAAGAACTGGAGAAATCGTAAGTATTACTGACGATTTGTTGAGTTTACTAGGTTATAATTTAGGTGATATCTTATCGAAAAGAACCTTCATTATGGAATTAATGTATGATGATGAATCAATTATAAATTATTTCCAATTATTTAAATCGGTAGCCGTGGGAAGTTTACGTTCAAGTATTATGACCAAATTGAAATTAAGAAGAGTTACACATACTCATAATAATAATACGTCAGTTGTAAGTGGGGAGGATGAAATCGAGCATGATAAATATATTGAGTTTTGTACTGTGTGGACAGTCAAGAGAGATTTGTTTGATTTGCCGATGTTGATTGTTGGGCAATTCTTGCCGATATTGCCAACTGGTGATGGAATTAGGATGTATTAGAGAGCAACAAGCACAATTGCATCGTGGAGAGCACTGGGGAAAGCGCCATTTCATGGGATCTGAGGCCGAAATTCTGTTGGTGCTCACCTCTTGGAAAAGATTCTAAATTTCTTACCCCAGATAATAATTTCTTGAAATGTGTTAAAAGAGCCAAGATAAGTGTGTCTGAAAATGGCAATCATTAATCTTTTGAGGCTGTTGATGACATGTAAATTGTCAAGAATGTTTATTTATTAGTTTTTACTTCTGTATTATATACCTCACATTATTTATTTATTTATTTATTCATTGGTTATTTATTATAATGCATTAATTATTTATTCACACTCAATTGACTCAATCAAAAGCCCACAATGCTAGTGACCAGCATTGTATGAAAAATTTCGCAAAGAATAAGAAATACACGGACTTAGTTGAGTCATTTCCAGTCAGTTGCAAGTTGCAATATAGCAACTTATTTCCTGAACCCTCTATGTAAAGCCTCAATAGTTAATTTTGTTTTCTAAAAATCATTCGATTTAAAGAAATAAGGTGATTTTTTTTAAATGAATTTGTTTCGTGGAGTAGCGGTGTGTTTACACTTCGCAAGAAAATGTTAATACCAGAAAAAAAATATGGAACCATTTTGGTGAAATTTTGCAATCCATTTTTTTAACAATCATAATTAAACTTAAGATTATTGCATAACCGTGCTCTTGTTACCTAAATATGATTAGCCTATAAGATTCCAGACTTTTGGAATTAAATAGATATTTAACCCCTCTCCGTGTTATTTAAAAAGAACTTAAATTCCTCCCAAATCTCTTAATTCCATTTAATTACTTAGTTCTCTAAATTCTTTCCCAATAAAGATAGTATAATTAGATAAACAAAAATGGCCAAACCAATTGTAACCCCAAAGCAAGCATTAGCCCTCGGTGGTGTCTTATATGGATTAGGTGTTGTATGGATGTTCAGAAACTATATGGATAAATCCTCCATCAGAAAAGGATACATTAGAGCCGATAAGGAATATGAAAAGGTTCATGTTATGGGATATCCTCAATATGAAGGGAACAGGGCCAAATAGCTAAACGGACCTTTGAATAGTCATCATCACCATATCCCATTTGATAATGAGGAAACTATGGTATTTTTCAGTTCTCCATTTTGAAATTTTATGTCAATGAGTAAGGTATAATTCCTTTTGTATGATTTTGGTTATTAGTGCCGTTTTTTAGTTTTGATTTTTTTTTTAATTAAGTAATATACGAACCGATATTTATTTGAATGTTGTATTTATTTCATCATCTTGTTGAGTAATGAAATCGGCGATTTTGGGAAATACGTCTGTTTGAGTGAACTTTTGTTTCATCATATCCATCACTTGTTGATTGGTGGGAGATTGTATTAAATTTTGCAGATGTAATTGTTCAACACTTAGATTAAAGGGATATATACAATATGTTGAAGGACATGATATAATAGCAAGATCTGGTTGTAGTAGATGAGTTCTTAACTCAGTTGCACATAATGGACATCTCTGTTGCATTGTAAGGGGAGCACTTCTCTGTCTAATCTGAAGTTTGCTTTATCTAGCAACTGGTGAAGGTCATCACTGAATTTTTCATAATGAATCCTTACCCACCAGAAAATTTATTTACTTAACACCGAAAGTTCACATTAAATAAAACCAATTTGACTCATCTCTCTGAAGTATTTACAACCAAGAATAATTGGGAACCATCAACAATGAAAATTCCAGCAGAAACAATCAATAAACTACAGCTGGATCCTACATGTATCAGAAACATCTGTATTCTAGCCCATGTAGATCACGGAAAAACATCCCTAAGTGATTCCTTATTGGCCACGAATGGGATTATTTCCCAACGTATGGCAGGAAAAGTCAGATACTTGGATTCAAGAGAAGATGAACAATTGAGAGGTATTACAATGGAAGCATCTGCCATATCATTATATTTCAAGATTATGAGAATGAAAGAAGGTGAAACTGAACCGGAAATCAATCAACATTTGATTAATTTGATTGATTCTCCTGGACATATTGATTTCAGTAGTGAAGTGAGTACAAGCTCTAGATTGTGTGATGGGGCAGTTGTATTGGTAGATGTGGTGGAAGGTGTATGTTCTCAAACTATTAATGTGTTACGTCAATGTTGGATTGATAAGTTGAAACCGTTATTGGTTATCAATAAAATTGATAGATTGATAATTGAATGGAAATTATCTCCTATGGAAGCATATCAGCATATGGCCCGAGTTATTGAACAAGTTAATTCAGTTATTGGATCCTTTTATAGTAGTGACAGATTGGAAGATGATTTAAATTGGAGAGAGGCTGGACAAATTGGAGAATTTGTTGAAAAGAGTGATGAAGATTTATATTTTACCCCAGAAAAGAATAATGTTATATTTGCTTCTGCAATTGATGGTTGGGCATTTTCAATTGGAACATTTGCCAAAATATATTCAAAACAGTTGGGATTTTCTCAAAATGTATTAGGAAAGACACTTTGGGGTGATTTTTATTTAAATATGAAAGACAAGAAAATTATCCCAGGTAAGAAACTTAAATCTATCCTTAATCAAAAGCCATTATTTGTTGCGCTCATTTTGGATCAAATTTGGGCAGTTTATGAAAACTGTAGAATTGATAGAGATCAAGAAAAACTTGAAAAGATTATTAAGAAATTAGGTACGAAATTAACTCCTAGAGATTTACGTTCAAAAGATTATAAAAATTTATTAAACTTAATCATGACCCAATGGTTACCTCTAAGTCATGCTATTTTAGGTGGAGTCATTGAATATTTACCTTCACCAATTGAAGCTCAACGTGAAAGAATAGACAAGATATTAGACGAAACCATTTATTCAGTAGTTGAAACTGAACATGATAATTCCAAATTAGTTGATCCAGAATTTGTAGAAGCAATGAGGAATTGTGATCATACTTCACCTGATAAACACACAATTGCATACATATCCAAATTAATATCAATTCCAAATGAAGATTTACCGAAGGAATTGTCAGCAGGTGCAGATCTTACAGCAGAAGAAATTGCCGAAAGGGGAAGAATTGCCAGAGAATTGGCCAGAAAAGCATCAGAAGCAGCTGCGTTAGCACAAGACAGTAAAAATGAAGATGAATTCCTGATTAAGAAGAAAGATCCATTTGAATGGGAATTTGAAGAAGATGATTTCGAACAAGAAGAAGAAGATGAAGATGATGGGAAAAAGGTGGATGAAACACTTGTTGGGTTTACCCGTATTTATTCCGGGTCCTTATCGAAAGGACAGAAGCTAACTGTTGTTGGACCAAAATATGACCCATCATTACCTAAATCACATCCAACTAATATTGATCAAGTTAACATTGTTGAAATCAAAGATTTATATTTAATCATGGGTAGAGAATTGGTTCGTATGGGTACTGTACCAGCTGGGAATATATGTGGTGTAGTTGGTTTAGATGAAGTAGTATTGAAAAATGCAACATTATGTTCACAAATGGATGAAGAAATGCCATATATTAATTTAGCTTCTACTTCAACTTTAATTCATAATAAGCCAATTATGAAAATTGCTGTTGAACCTACTAATCCTATGAAATTGGCGAAAGTGGAAAATGGATTAGATCAACTAGCTAAAGCCGATCCTGTATTGGAATGGTATATCGATTCCGAATCTGGTGAATTGATTGTATGTGTAGCTGGTGAATTACATTTAGAAAGATGTTTGAAGGATTTACAAGAAAGATTTGCCAAAGGATGTGAAGTTATTGTTAAGGAACCAGTAATTCCATTCAGAGAAGGTTTGGCTGATGATAAGGTTAATACCATGAATACCGAAGAATCTGAAGAAGAGGATGAAGAAGAAGATAACTTGGTAGTTTTAGAGTTTCAAGTTAGTCCATTACCTATTGAAATCACTAAGTTTTTAATTAATCATGAATTAACTATAAATGAAATCATAAATAGTAAACATGATGTTAGTGAATTGAAAACTGAGTTTATTGATAAATTTACAAAAGTTATTGAACTTGAGAAATATAACCATGGTTTCAAGGATACTTCCTCATTTATTAATAGTATCATTGCATTTGGACCAAAAAGAATCGGTCCTAATATCTTTATAGAAGCGAAGGAGGATAACAGTCAATTCAAACATGTGTTCTCCGACATTGTCCCAGAAACTAGATTTGAATATGAAAATAATATTTTAAACGGTATCCAACTTTCATTGAATGAAGGTCCATTAGCATCAGAACCATTACAAGGATTGATAATCACTATAAAAAAGGCAATCAAGAACGATATTGATGAAGATAAAATCATAAATCCAGGTCGTATTATTGTTCAAACTCGTGATTTAATCCATCAAGAGATCTTATGCAAGTCACCTAGATTATTTTTGGCAATGTATACATGTGAAATTCAAGCCAGTGCTGAAGTTTTAGGGAAAGTTTATGCCGTGGTTCAGAAACGTGGTGGTGTTATTATTTCTGAAGAAATGAAAGAAGGGACTCCATTCTTCACTATTGTTGCACGTATTCCTGTTATTGAAGCGTTTGGGTTTAGTGAAGAGATAAGAAAAAGAACTAGTGGTGCTGCTTCTCCCCAATTGGTCTTTGATGGATATGATATTTTAGATATTGATCCATTTTGGGTTCCTCATACAGAAGAAGAATTAGAAGAATTGGGTGAGTTTGCTGAAAGAGAAAATGTGGCTAGAAGATATATGAATAATATTAGAAGAAGAAAAGGATTGTTCGTTGATGAAAAAGTTGTTAAGAATGCTGAAAAGCAAAGAACTTTAAAGAAGGATTAAAATGGGTATTAATGACGTGTAATTAATTTTTACACAGTATAATCAATATAGTTTTCAGTAGTTTTGCAATTTTTTTTTGCATTCACACGATTAATTTAAATTGTTGTTGCTAATATTTCTATTCTTTGTTTGTCTGTTCCTTCTGTTTCCTTTCTTTCTTAGTAAATTTCTTTAAGTAAAGAAATGTTAGAAGCCGAAAAAAAAAATTAAAGTTCTGATCAGTGAGAAGACCTTTCACTATTAATTAAGTATCAGCGTTTAAATTTAGTTGCATATAAACTCATCCTTTACTTAACACTTCCACCATCAAGAAAAGGTAGTGATCCTACCGAAACGGTTATACAACAGTCATTTATAGAAAGAGTATTCATGTTATTTATATAAAGTTTTATTTTATCAGAAGAGTCTACCCCAAATATATATTTACATCAATCAAATTAAGCAAGAATGGCCAAAAAACGATCATCGGAAGCAATACAACACGATTCCAAACATTCTTCATTAAATATAGATGATATTATAGATGTTCCCCAACAACGAACTGTTAGTAGTAGTACAACGGCCACTTCCAAAACTTCCAGATCAGGTCCTAACCAACCACCTTTAGATCCTCGAAAATTATTCGATATGGTTTCTAAAAATTATGAGAATTGGCAAGCTGCAATGTATAAACAATTCCATGAACACGATAATGAAGATAATTTTTCACCATTCCCTCAAGAGTCAGTACACACTCCGCCGCCGCTCTTTAATGGAAGTTTAATGGATGTGTTGGAATCTGCAAATGACATAGAGCCAGAAAACGCTATTAATAGTATTAACAGTCATAATAATAACAAAAAGGAAAGGAGAAAGATAATCAAACCTGTCCCAACATCAGGCTCTGCAACTATTCGAAGTCCAAATTTCTTAAATGAACAAGAGATTGAATTCTTACGTGATAAAATATCACAAATGGTTCAATATCTGGAGGGGCAAACCCCGGATCAAGAAGGATTTTCATTATATGGAACTAAAGATGAAGAAGGTCTACATGCAGGAAACACCGATGATTGTTGTCCTGAATGTGGTGGATATAATCAAGATGATTATGATCTTGCAGAAGTTGCGGACGATGAGAATGATGATGGTTATGAATATGCCCATACGCATCATATTGAAGTTGAGTTGAATGCTGCACCTGAATGTGATGTACATGGGATGAATGGGTGCGATTGTCCCATATATGACTATGGACATGCGAGTGACGATGATGGGGACGCTGGTCCATCATGTGAATTTACGTTTGAATATGATCATACGGGGAAATTAATACCTACGTATAATAATGTCGAGGAGAAATTACGACTAATGAATTTGGAAGCTAGAATTCAAGCTGTCAAGCAACAAAAACTACGGGAACTATCTAGAATTGAAGAGATACACGATGGAAGTGATGGTAATAAAAATGGAAATTCAAAAGCCAAAAAGAAGAAAAACAAGAAGAAAAAGAAGAAGAAGGCAAGTATAGAAGGTGAAGATGAGAAATCAGTATCCCCTGAGATGATACATTCAATACCTGCGGTTGTGCGTAAGGTTTCACATCATAATCTTCCCTCAACTATACCCAAAAATTATTATGGGTATATACCTAGTAATGATTGTTGTTTGTTTTGTGAATATGAGGCAATATTTGGAAAGAAACCACGAAATATGATGAAATGGTATGATCAACGTATACTTCGGGAAGAAAAGAGACGAGAAGAGTTTAAGAAGAAACTAGAAAATGCTAAACTGAAGGCGATTAAGAAACAACGAGAAATGAGACAAAAGCAATTACAAGACCAAAATAGGCAACACCAGGAAAGTGTTCCAACTTCTCCGGCACAAAAGAGTCAAAAGCATGCAGCAGTTGCAGCACAGATAGAGGATGATTTAGATGTCGAGTGAAAAATCTAGAATGTAATATTTAGCTATGTAGTTAGCATATAGATATATATACAAACGAGAGTGAATGTTTTCCTTTATTTATTATCGAGGTTATTTCAAGAATGCATGCCCGATTCGAAGGGTATAAATAAGAGGTCTAAGTACGAACTTAACAAGCTTTCATTGACTTGTCATTGATTGCCAACATGTTGGCATTTTCTTTCGGCCATAAAATATTCGAGAACATTCTGATTCTACTGATGCGGATGCACATAGGGATCTTATTGGATACATTGTTACATATATGAGAAGACTTATTATAGGATCGTGGGTATCAGTAGTATGAGTGATGGGGATCAAGGATATCAAATATGATTGTGATTTAAATAATTCATCTTGTTACTAGCCAAGATATTCAAATTTTATCCTTGCTTGTGCCTAACTGACTTCAATGACACGCGCTAGCTGCGGTAGGAACCCCACAAAGGAACTCCAAGAATTATGAGCATAATCGAAATGAAATGAGATGAAACGAACAAGAAAAGATTAAGATATCCTGCATATACTTTCCCCAATTTTTAACATTGCGATTCGATAATTAAGGTTAAAGTTGGGAGATAGTAAAATACGTTCCCATCCCACCAAATACCACTAGATTTAGTGTTGATTAGTGCAATGGGAAAAAAGCGTTAGCTGTTCAATTTCTTCCGATTGTCTTTTTCCTCCCATGTAGTTCTGATACAAAGAAAGTAAAGAACACAATATGGCGGTCTAAGCCAAATTCGGAAACCAATTATAGGGGGGACAGCAAATTACTGGGAGAGAAGGCTACTAATGAGATAATGAGTGAGACATTTTTGAAAGTTCACAATTCTTTTTTCTTCTTGTTCTCAATTGCGACAGAAATTATTTTTTTTTTGTTTGGCGTTCGTAACCAATTTCAAGAACGAGGGAATGGAATATTAAGTAAAATTAGTTAGGAAGAATAACTTGTTAGTTATTTAATTACCAAAGAAATAGTTTAATTGTTTCTTCTTATAACAACGGAAATAGAAACACAAGCTACTAGAGGAGGAGATCATCCACACACTCACCCACAAACTCCATTTTAATATAAATATGATTTCGTTTCATTTTTCATCCCTTTTTCTTCTTCCTTTCTTCTAAATCTATCTTTCACCTATAATTATAACAAGTGATAAGAGCACACTTCACCCACACAAATTCAACTTTACACCGTAACTAATTAAACAGAGCATTAGTTAAAGGATTTTTCACCGAAATACTCCTACAGAAGAAACATTTGCCTCCCAACGCCAAATACCACTACATATATAACATTCTTCTAACCAAACCCTTCACTCGATACATTTATATTACAAATGTTTTCTAAAAGCGGAACTAATACTCCAATCCCTGGATCTATAAACAAAGTTCAATATCATGAACAATTAGATGAAACAATCACCTGGATTAAAGATTGGTATTCCCCCAATTTATCTACCGATTTATCAGAAGATCCCATTAATGATTCAGTTAGATTAAAAGGATGGTATAAGACAAATATTAATCATAAGAATAGTAAGAATCAATTAACTTATAATCCTGTAGATTCATTAAATTTAAATGAGTGGAGATATTATAGAGAAGACCCTTCTTCTACAAATATGACAGGAGAAGATTCAAGCATGAGTGGAGAATCTAACGAAGATCGTATGGAGATTGATAAAGAGTTAGGTGCTGCTCTTAAATTTGAAGATCAGTTTAGTTAATGTGGGGAGTCACACCTTCCTACGATCTCAAAAAATGGGATCGGTAAAATTTGGAACTTGTGTGTTTGTGTACGATATTTTTTCAACTCTAATTATAATTAATGTAAAGTGTAAAAATTTAATGATAATAATGATAAATAATGCCTATATTACAATTTTCTCTAATTTACATGATATCTAATTTGTACTGGGTGTGTTCTTGAGAGTCATAAACACCAAAGATTCTCTTGCCATCGTAGTTTTCTCAATCAACTCAGTTTGTTTATCAAGATCCCACAGTTCCTCTTTTGGCAATTTGGTCACATCCACACCTTCCCTTTCTAACCGTTGGAAGTTTTTTCGAATGTTTTGTAATTGGTACATTTCAAATGGACTATTCAGTTGTGTATATACAATCATTAACGAATGTTCAGGTAAGGCGTCATATATCTCCTTCAATCTATCATTTGCTCGCTGGTACAATTCTTCTGTTGTAGACTCTATTGGTCCCGTATAATGTTGTGGAGGCAGTGACCATTTCAAATTATATTCTAATTCTCGCAAACTTAGGACGATTAATTTCTTGCCTGAACTGGATTCCTTAAACTTTTCAACAATTTCATCATCATTATTAACATACTCGTGTACCACATGAAAATCTTCTGGTTCAACATAACTCTCTTGATCCTTATATTGACTATATCCCAACAAAAGTGAATTGAATTCACTGTCATCTTTTCTCACAGTTTCATGATTCTTGGCAAGTCGTTGAAATATTGAAATCTCATTTACATTCATCCCAAAGAGTCTTCCTTCAACAATTTTTGCCTTTACGAGATCCAAACATGCTTTTGCATCTTCAATTGATGAATGGCCCTCTCCTGTCAGTTCTCCTTTTTGGATGTTTCTATCCAAATATGTTTTGGCTAACCATTTTAAAGAAGGTTTGGACGGTGGTCCACGGACATGTTCGAATATTACTGCAGTATCCACGATATTTTCATGTTTGATTTTCATAACATTTAAATCAGAGTCTAAACTATGTCCAATCAAAATATCTTGTTTGTGAACAGTTTCCAGGAATAATTGTTGTATTTCTTCCAATGTTGTTGTAACTCCCTTTAGTTTCTCTTCGGTTATTCCAGAATATTTCGTGACATAATCAGTTATTTCTTCCTCTGGTTTAACCAATTTATCGAATGCAACATTCCCATCGAAATCTATTAATGAAACTCGTGTAAGGACGTGCTTCTCGCCCGCTTTACAGAATTCACAATCCAATGCGTAAATATGAGATTCTTCCGATGATTTGCTAGTTTCAATCCAGCCCGGTTCTACTTTTTGAGGGTATCCATGTGAATCTAAATCAACTTTACTCATTAATAGATCATAAATTGTTATTTTCGTTTCCTTCAGTTTATCAACAATAGTTTTCTTTTCATTTTTAGTTAATGGAATATTGGTAATGGATTGTAATGGGGAATAAAGTGAGTCTTTTGATCCAGGAGATGAAGTCTTGATATAATTTGGGAATGTCTCGTATATAAATTCTAATTCTCTATGTTGTTGCAATTCTGAAGTTGGTAATTGTTGTTCATCATCATTAGTCTTATTCTCAATCTGAAATCCTGGTACAATACAGAAACATACTGTGGGGACCTTATCTTGATTACTCGTTTCTATCCATTTTGGTTTCTTACCTGCATTGGCATTAAATACTTGTAAAATCACTGAGCGTAAATTCTTGTATGGGAATCTTTTCGCAGACCCATCCCCAACACCACCATCAGTAACAGTTGCATTTAAATTTAATTCAATTTTCGGTGGATCATTCAATTTCTTTAATTTCTTCTTATGTACTTTTTCTTTCTTTGCTTTATGACCGTTAGCAGTTGAAAAACTTTGCACTGAACTTCTTCTTCTCTTTTCTTGACGAAATTGAAATTTCAGATTTGGTGATAAACTTTGATCATCTTCATTAACTGAATTTAATGAAACGGCGGAATCACGACGTGCATGTCCATGTTCGTTGTTTTCTTCGCGCATCAAAAGATCTCGAACATGAAGTCGTGGATTAGATTCTTCAACGTCTGCTTGACAGATTGATAAGCGAGCTGTGTGAGTGCTTAATGGATCTCGGGAGTCTAGTTCCTGCGGATCCATCGAAATAGGAGAAATATTTGTAATTTGTTGTTGCTTTGATATACTTCTAAATGAAGATTTATAAAATATTTAGGTTATGTTTGTCACCGAATATGATCACAGCTAATACCAGGGATTATTATTATAAATGGTTGTGGGAACGTTATCAAATTTAATTATTACGTTCCGAAATTTTTAAGATGGACAAAAATGTCAAATTTGTTCGCTGCCTCCTCCACTAAACATTGAAAAAATGCAAACTTAAATTGAAGTGAACACACAATGAACTTTCAATGAAAAAGTCGAACAAAAAAAACACATCTATTGATCACCTGATTAAAAGTTTAAGGAATTTAGGAAACGGTACACGACTTATTGTTGGTTGCAAAACCTCTTGAATTCAAGCACTCAGCATACACTTTCAATAGCTTGAGAAAGGAACAATCTATGATTCTATCATTGAAGGATTGACAATCTCGGATAGTATTTCATTGATAGATTGTAATTGTTTGTGGCTTTGGATCTCTTTGTTCTCTTGTTCTTGCTTTCTGAATTTCTCAAGTACCCTTTCAACTTCGCACTTATTCTGGAAATAAGCATCATAAACCGAATTCAATTGCTCTAATTGACTGGCATCACATAATAACTGTTGAGTGTTGTCAACAACAATAGACTTACCTTGTACCATAATCTTATTCCAAGAATCCCAAGAACTTGGAATAAACAAATGTATATCATCTGAACTGTTAAATATTGGCTTTGGATGAATTTGAAAATCCAATAATTGACTTTCAATATTATTGATTGTAATTGATTCTTGAATTGAATATGGGCAAAGTACTAAAGATCCATGTTTAAGACTAATGAATCGGTACAATTGCTGTTTAAGAATCGTGACAGGGGATAGTTGATTCTGTTGTAATTCCGCAGAATCTAATAATAAAGTGGTTGGAAATGATAATGGAAGATCGCATTGACCTGGTATAAGCAGAATATGAACATCTCCGTTGGAATCAGGATGGGTAAAAGTCTTATGTTTTGCTGAGAATTCACATTGGAAAACCTCTGAATGTTCTTGAAATTGATAGAGAAATTTCATTATTTGAATTATATCTTCTGGCTTTGATATTGAGATGATAACTTGAATATTTGGTATGTTCTTTACTATTAACGATTGTATGAATGGTTTATAGTTCAACCAATTAGTGATTGTGTAGATTGATATTTCATCATTAGAATCAAAGTCAATTGACAGTAATTTACCTTCCAACAACACGATTACAATCTTTTTGATTTTGCTAACACCTCTTAAGTTCTCTAACGTCATCTCCTTCTGTTGTGTGAGCTAATAAAGGGTTGATGGTTTGGTGGTGGTTGTTGTTGATTATTGCTGTAGTTGATAGAAAACAAAAAAAAAATTAAACAAAAAAAACAAATCTTGTGACTTCCATTCCAACTTCAGCGACCCAAACTCAACCCAAACGCTAGCGTTAACCCAATCTAAGGGTATTTACAATACAAGCGTATATATCACAATCCATTCATTATGGGTCATAGCACAGATTCTCCATCCAAGTCGAAAGACCAGGAAGGAGATAAGCTATATAATCAATACTTAAATAGTACTGACATACCTAATGATCAAGTTATTGAATCCATCTTTCTGGAACGGAAAACCCATCACGCAGACGATGCTATTGATTATGAAGATATTGATGAATTGGCAGATGATGATGAACTACCTGAAGAAGAAGAACCTTCTCATCGAGTACCTCAAAAAGATGAAGACGATTTTGATAAATTTCTAAATAATGAGGAAGAGCAAGGAATGAAATTGGAAGATGAACAACAAGCACAAGCAGAAGCTGATGATCAATTTGATGAAATGTTCGGAGCTACCGACGACTTTGGTTCTGTCGATATTAACGATAATAACCTTCTTTTTGATGATTTAACAGGCGGGCATAACTTAATTGATGATAATCAAGATATTCATATGGGTCCAATATTCGAAGAAAGTAATGAACAAGTTCAAAAACACAAACTAGAAGTAGAAGAGAAGAGAAAATTGAAGAAACAGAAATTGGAAAGGATTGTTAAAAGGTTGGAGAAACAACGTCAAAGGAGAAATATCAAGTATCATTATCCTCAATATTCAAAACATAAACCATTTAATTTCCATGAATTCTTTTCACCACAGCCTAGATATTTCCGATATCAACGACCTCCCATTGCATATAGTAAAGTATTGAAACCATTAATTCCTACAAAGATTAGTCTTGATATAGATATTGACCAAAGGAAATTATTCAAACTAAGAACATCAGAACCTGTACAGCAAACCAATCAAATAAGAAACGTGATACCTATAACGCAAGATGACTTAGATTTCGTGAATGAATTACAAAATAAAAATGATTATGATTTGAAAGAGGTGGATTATGTTCAACGAGATTGGACTAATGATGATAAGTTTGAGGATTATTCGAAAGATTTGATTTTATCCACCACTGATTGGAATGATGATGCAATCATAAATGCTGGTGAAGACATTCATTTACCCAAACCGTTATCTATTGATAGGTATAATTATCTCGATCTTGATCTTGATGAAGAAGACGATGAGAACATATTTAATGGACGAATTAGTGAGAATATCTTAAAACTTGATATGAATGATCCAAATCTTTTATTTATTCCAAAGCAAGAATCCAAAAAATCTAAAGCATATGTACCGCAAAATGATAAAATGTTAGAAATGAAATTTAATATTTCCAATGATAGGGAATATGAAAAATTAAGAAAGAACTACAATACAAAGGTAAGATCACAATTAAGTAACCTTAATATTGAACATTCCATTCCTGCTTTGAGATTGCAAACACCTTATTATAAAGTTAAATTTACTGCTGAAGAAGCGAGATCATTCCATAGACCAGTATTCAATATTCGTCCAGGTACATTGGTAACTTTCTCAAGGTTGAAATTAAGGAAAAAGAAAAAAGACAAAGGAAAGAGTTTACAAAGTATTTTCAGAAAAACTACAGACTTAACTACAACCGATACAGCCAATATCGTTGCTATGGAGTACTCTGAACAATATCCTCAAATCTTATCTAGTTTTGGTATGGGATCTAAATTGATAAATTATTATAGAAAGGAACGACCCGATGATTCCTCTAGACCAAAAGCTCAGGTTGGTGAAACTCATGTATTAGGTGTAGAGGATAGATCTCCATTCTGGAATTTTGGTGAAGTTGCCGCCGGTGATTTTGTCCCTACTTTATATAACAACATGGTAAGAGCACCAATTTTTAAACATGATACAAAGAATACCGATTTCTTGTTGATCAAATCACAAGGTGCTGGTTCTCATCAGAAATTTTATTTACGACAAGTGAATTTTGCCTTTGCGGTTGGAAATACGTTCCCGGTAGTTGAAGTTCCAGCTCCTCACTCGAGAAAAGTTACCAATACTTCAAAGAATAGATTAAAGATGATTGTATACCGTGTTATGAACAATAAAGGAATAGCTCGTATATCAGTCAAAGATGTATCTAAACATTTTCCCGATCAAAATGATATGCAAAACAGACAAAGATTGAAAGAATTTATGGAATATCAAAGACAGGGAGAAGATCAAGGGTTCTGGAAGATGAAAGGGGGTGGTGATCAATTGCCTACAGAAGACGAAATTAGGACAATGATAACTCCTGAAGATTCTGCATTGATGGACACTATGCAATATGGTCAACAATGTTTGGAAGATACTGTAACCTTATTTGCTGATGAAGCACAAAAGCAAGAAAAGAAGAAGGAAGAAGGTAAACGTAAAGAAAAGGAGAAGAAAGATGATGATGAAAAGGATGATAACGAGGATGGAAAGAAAGAAAAGGAAAAAGACAAGGAGAAGGAAAAAGAAAAAAAGAAATCCAAAGATGGTGAAGCAGAAATCGATGTTGATGAAGAATCGGCTCCTTGGAATTTATCTAGGAATTTCATTACTGCCAACCAGACTAAGTCTATGTTGCAGTTGAATGGTGAAGGGGATCCTTCTGGTATTGGTCTCGGATATTCATTTTTGAGAGCTACTCAAAAGAATGGATTTAAACCATTGTTTCCACGTAAACCAGAAAATATTCCAAAGACTCATACAGCAGCTCATCAACAGAAGTTATATGAAGAAGAAGTGAAAAGAATATGGTATTCTCAAAGAACATCATTGGTAGATCATGGACCTGATTTCAATTTACAAGCTATTTATAATGAGTATAAACCAGCTAACCATGAACATTTTGTGAAAGCTAAACTAGAACAAGAAGATAAGAAGCCTGAAGAACAAAAGATTTTAAGAATAACGAGAAGAGTTAGAGACGAGAATGGAATCTTGCAAAGAAAAGTGGAAACACTTACTGATCCAAGATTAATCAAAGCTTATGTCAAACGTAAGAAGGACATTGAAGATGAGTTATTAAAGAATGCTGATGTAGGTGACATCTTACCAACAAACGACAAAGAATTGAACAAGATTCGTCGTAAGGCATTAGAAGAAAAATTAGCAAACTTAGAAAAGCGTGCTAAACAAAGCAAAGCTAAGAAACCACCCAAAGATCTGATTCATGCCGCTGCTGCAGCTGGTGGAACGATCATTGATGCAAATACTGTCAGATTACCTGATGGGTCTTATGCTATTGGTGGGAAAGGTATTGGTAAAGGTAAAAGTAGAACCCGTCGTTGCGCCTCTTGTGGAGCCTTTGGACATATTAAGACCAATAAATCATGTCCCTTATACAGTCAAATGATTGCTGGTTTATTACCACCAAAGAATGGGACAAGTAGTAGCCCAATACAAAGTTCAGGAACTGCATCATCCCCATCAACGAGTACTTTACCAAGTGCCCCTCCAACTGCAACCGGTGCCACCAACTCCACAGGAAATGCTCCTCCATAGGAGTTTTAGTTTGTATTATATATAATTGTAGGATTTTAAGAAAAATTTAGTGATAAAATTCTTTCATTGTAACATTTCACAATCGTTTATTAAATTATTGTAGTTATAAGCTGTATGTTTGTAACTCAATTCTTTGTAAATTGTTGTTTTGATGAAATAAGCCGTTCGACATCGAAGCACAAAATCTTTTTATCGTTATTTCCTTCCATTTGGCTACAAACCAAGAAATTTTCATCGCTAAATTTAACGTTTGTTATGGCGAATACGTTGCATTGTTCATTTCTAAATCCGTTTGCGCCAAGATTATGATAGTCCCCCCCATCACTCTATTCACTCCTCGTGAATTGAAACGGATGTGTTTATATCCAAATGGATTATTCAAAAAAATCTCTAATTCATAGCTAATACTTTCTTTTTTGCTAACTTTAAACTAATCTATTGCAAAACCACCAATATGGTTGCAAATGATGAATCTCTCCTGCCTTATGACGTTACAAAAGATTCAGAATTAACTGATCAACTTGAATCTCTACCAGAAGAATCTAGAAGAAAATTAAAAGCTAATCCAGTTTCAAGATTCATTGAATCTTTCAAACCTTTAGATCTCCAGGAAGAAGGATATGAAGTTGCAAATTTATCTCCTACTGAACGAATAGAAATGGCAACTGCAAAGCATCCATTGGCAAGAAAATTAAAGACAAGACATTTGCAGATGATTGCAATTGGTGGGTCCATTGGTACTGGTTTATTCGTGGGTTCTGGTTATGCTTTAGCCAACGGGGGTCCAGCATCAGTCCTTATCGGGTATGCGATTGTTGGATATGCCTTATTATGTGTTGTTTTTGCATTGGGGGAAATGTCTGTACAATTTCCAGTTTCCGGTTCATTTAATGCATTCTTTTCCAGATTTGTTGATCCCAGTTGGGGGTTTTCCTTAGGGATAATGTATTCATGCTCATGGATGATTTCATATCCTTCAGAACTAATTGCTTGTGCTTTGACTATGCAGTATTGGAATACTTCGGTGAATGGGGCTGTATGGGTAGCTGTATTTTGGTCGATTATTGCAATTATCAACCTCTTTGGTGTCAAGGGGTTTGCTGAAGCAGAATTCTTTTTGTCGTTAATTAAGGTTCTTGCTGTGATTTTATTTATCATTGTTTCAATTGCTATTATATGTGGTGCGGGAGAGCAAGGATATATTGGAGCTAGATATTGGCGGAATCCAGGTGCATTCAATCATGGTTTCAAGGGTGTGTGTTCTGTGTTTGTAAGTGCTGCATTTAGTTTTGGAGGTATTGAATTAGTAGCATTGACAGCGGCAGAAACACAAAACCCCAGAAAGGCTTTACCAAAAGCTACCAAACAAGTATTTTGGAGAATCTTTATCTTCTACATATTAACTGCCATTGTAATTGGGTTTCTTGTTCCTTTCACTAATCCGTTGTTACTCAATGGTAATGGTATTGCTGCTTCTCCATTTGTGATTGCTATCACTGCTGGCGGAATAAACGTACTCCCAGACGTCATGAATGCTGTTATTTTACTTGCAGTTGTATCTGTTGGTAACGCATCAGTTTATGGTTTCAGTCGTTCGTTATGTTCATTAGCTGCGCAAGGTTTAATTCCTTCCATTTTCGGATATATTGATAAAGCAGGGAGACCTATTGTATCAGTTGCTTTTATCAAAATGGTTGGGTTACTTGGATTCTTGGTCATTAGTGAGAATGAATCAATTGTCTTCACTTGGTTCTTCTCTGTTTGTTCCTTATCTGCTTTTTTCACATGGGCAGCAATTTGTTTTACCCACTTGCGTTGGAGATGGGCTCTTGCAGCTCAAGGAAGGGCTTTGGATGAAGTGGCATTTGTTTCACCAATGGGAACTTGGGGATCTTATTCTGGTATCTTGATTTTAGCATTTATTGTTGTTGGAGAAATTTGGGTTTCGCTTTGGCCAATTGGATCTGATTCAGTAAATATTGTTCAATTTTGGCAAAATTGTCTTTCTTTACCTATCTTGTTATTAATGATTATTGGTCATAAGACATACTATAGGACTTGGGGAGAGTTAATGCTAAAATTGGAAGATATTGATTTGGATACAGGGAGAAGTGTAATTAACATTGAACGATTAAAGCAAGAAATTGCTGATGAAAAGGCCGAGATTGAAGAGATGCCTATATGGAAACGTATCTACAAGTTTTGGTGTTGAGATGGTAAGTTATTTGCATACATCCCTTTATTCGTACTGGTCTAACCCAAGAGGATAGGCTTTTAGATAGACATGTTATTAAATGAATACGTATAGTAAAATATCAAGGTGGGTTGAGTAAAACTTTTTAAAAAAGCTTTTGTAAATGATGTTACAACTTCTCCGTGAAACAAGTAAAACAGCACAAAGAAAGAAATTCTAGAATATGTGGTATAGAAGGCAAAGCATTTTCCAGATTTGTGTACACGTATGATTGAGATGTTGGATATGAAAATGCCTTCAGGATCCAGTAGACGAATACACAGTTGAGTTACGTTTAGTTGGCTTCGCCGGGATTCTGTATAGACGACTAATGCGAAACTTCTTAAGAAGGGGGAAGTACAAGAATTTATCGAGAAATGCCTTAGAGGAATCTTACAAGGTCAGCTAATACAGCCTTTTTACCAACAAACCGCCTTCATCAAAATCAGGGGATTTAGTGAATCGATTAGTACGGGGATAAACATCGAAAGAGATTGTACTGGTTCCGGATTAATTCGGTCTCGCTTGCTCCAATCAGATAATGCAACAAGTTCTCGAACTTTCAAACCAACTATAATTGAGAAAACCTTAAGTACAGTGATTCGTTTGGTGTGTGAATGTAGAGAATTATAGTTTTGTGGATTAATTGTTTGCCATTTAAGGCAATCACGACTGCTTGAAAAACAAGCCCACATTAAAAATGAAAACGTTAAAGGCGGCATCGATTATATAATTAGAAGGAATTTGGCTTGATTGTATTTTGCATAAGCCTATTGTTAATTGCTCGTGTCGTCAAGTAGACCATATATGAAAACTAAAAGCAATTAGATCGCTAAAACCTTCTGGAAAGCATTAACTATTCTTTGAATCACAAAGTGATGCTTCAAGTTTTTTGAGCCCCTGCATAGTAAATCCGGCTTCGCATGTACTGTCAACCTTATATTTGAGTTAAATATTTATTTACCCATTAAAAAAAATATAGTCTAAGGATCCTGGATCTTAGGTTCTGGTATCAAAACTATAGACCCCGTAATATCTAGGATTTTAATATGTTACTTTTTAGAGCAGTTTTATGTATTTGAAGAACCTTTCTAAAGCCTTGGATCTAAAACTTGCCTAGTTTAGGGAATTATTCATTGGTTTCAGCACCTGCGAGGTTATACCTTAGATGCATAATTAAACGAAGTTTACATTGTTGGTAGTTCCAAAACTACCTCAACCACAAATTAAACAAAGAAATCAACTTTATTTACACAATGGAAATTTTTGAATAGGCGCAAAATATCTTTAGCCGCAAAAAAATTTCAACTATTGCAAATTTAAACCATGCATCTACGTCTATGATCATTACTAAGGGTTTGCCCGCTGGATGTTTTAATTTGATATAAATCATTGACTTGGCTTCAATTCTGATTCTACAGAATCATATGAAATTAAGATATTACACCTAATTAGCTTACCTCTTCCCCCATCATGGACTACGAAAAACATGGAGGTGCTGATACTCTCTACTCTCACAGAAGTACCAGTATAGGAGCAAGCTCTAGTTTTGAAGCACCCCCACCGCCACCAAAAAATGCATTTGCTAGGTTTATAGATACATTCAAACCTATGGATTTTGAAGAAGAAGGTTATGATACATCAGAATTAACTCCAATTCAAAGAACTATTGTTGCCTCTTCCAAACATCCTTTGGCTAGAAAATTAAAATCCAGACACTTACAAATGATCGCCATCGGTGGGTCTATTGGTACTGGGTTATTCGTTGGTTCTGGTTGGGCTTTGTTTGCTGGTGGACCAGGGTTTTTATTATTGGGTTATGCAATTATTGGGTTTTGTTTATTATGTGTTGTGTACGCTTTGGGTGAAATGTCTGTTCAATTCCCAGTTTCGGGTTCTTTTAATGCGTTCTTTTCTAGATTTGTTGATCCTAGTTGGGGTTTTACTTTGGGTATAATGTATGCGGTATCTTGGCTTATTGGATATCCTTCTGAATTGATTGCGGCTTCTATCACCATTGGATTCTGGAACGATTCGATTAATCCTGCTGTTTGGATTGCGATCTTCTATGTGTTTATTGCAAGTGTTAATATGTTTGGTGTTAAAGGCTATGGTGAAGTTGAATTTACATTGTCGATTGTTAAGATTATTTCTGTTGTTGGGTTTGTCATTGCTGGTATTTGTATTATATCAGGTGCTGGTGATAGTGGATATATTGGTGGTAGGTACTGGGTGAATCCTGGTGCTTTTAACAATCACTTCAAAGGACTTTGTACTGTTTTCATTACTGCGGCATATAGTTTTGGTGGGATTGAGTTGGTAGCTTTAGCTGCAGCAGAAGCA
Organism: Hemisphaericaspora xylofermentans; assembly: GCA_002105455.1. Classification (NCBI taxonomy): domain Eukaryota; kingdom Fungi; phylum Ascomycota; class Pichiomycetes; order Serinales; family Debaryomycetaceae; genus Hemisphaericaspora; species Hemisphaericaspora xylofermentans. The sequence goes on along the minus strand of NDXA01000043.1, from coordinate 24,975 downwards.
GAGAATCCAAGAAAGTCATTACCTAGAGCTACGAAGCAAGTGTTTTGGAGAATTCTCCTCTTCTATATCGTAACAGCAATCGTTGTCGGTAGTTTGGTTCCATCCGATCATCCAGATTTACTTAATAATCTGGGTACTAGTGCATCTCCATTTGTCATCGCATTAGAAGAAGCTGGTGTTGCAGTTGCACCAAGTATTATGAATGCTACGATTCTTGCAGCAGTTATTTCAGTTGGTAATTCTGCAGTTTATGGTTCCCTGAGAACTTTATGTTCTTTAGCTGCTCAAGGTTTGTTACCTAAATGTATTGCATATATTGATAAGAGAGGAAGACCGCTTGTTGCTATTTTGATTGCAAATCTGGTTGGGTTGTTAGGGTTCTTAGTTGCAAATGATAATCAAACAGAAGTTTTCAAATGGTTTTATTCTGTATGCTCCTTATCCTCATTCTTTACTTGGGCTTTTATTTGTTTTACTCATATTAGATGGAGAATGGCACTCAAGAAACAAGGGAGAACCTTAGATGAAGTTGCATTTGTTTCTCCATTGGGAGTTTTTGGTTCATATTGTGGTATGTTTATTTTAATTTTCGTTATTGGAGGTGAAATCTGGACTGCACTTTATCCAATTGGTTCTAGCTCTCCTCAAGTGAAAACTTTCTTTCAATATTGTCTTTCATTACCTGTTTTAGTCATTGTATTTGTCATTCACAAGAGTGTTTATGGATGGTTTCCATTTATGGTTAGTTTAGATGAAATTGACTTAGATAGTGGAAGAAGAGATATTGATCTTGTTAGGTTGAAATATGAACTTGCAGAAGAAAAGAGACTTTTACTGGAAAGATCTTTCGTTTATAGAATGTATCACTTCTTCTGTTAGAGATGAGATTTGCAAAAAGTTTGTTAATATATTTCCACAAACTTTGTGTAGATTATTTTTCAAAATATCATTTATAGTAATAAATAGAAAATTTTAATATACCCATTGTCTAAATGACTGCAATAATCAAATAAAGAATACTCCTCTTATTTCAGACCGTGAGGATTGGTATTTACATTATTTGTTCTATATACTGTAGGAGTGATAAAAAATTGTTGCAAAAAAATGTAGTTTTGGTGAAAGTCGGGTAAGAATTTCCACTCAAGAGAAAAAGTCGTGTAGGATGTAACAAAAATAAGGTTTGAATTCGATTGTTTTCTCGAATTATTTTTAGTGACTGCGTGAATTTACTTGGAGATCGCTCCCAATTGGACTGATTTGGGTTTTCAAAAATGTGAGAACCGTAAAAGAACGGAAAAATTTTTAACCCTTTTTGGATTTGTTTGACCCTCAACAACAATTAACTCAACACACCACATACTTATATTCACACAGCTTACAAGTTAACTGTATATAACATATAATATATTTAACAACCACCAACTTTAACCAATCATAAATCATTTTCTACCAACCAACAACAAATCACTAGAAGCACTGGTGTTTTATTATCATTCATATTATTAGTTTAATTATTAGACTTAGAAAAGAATACAATTTAGATTCATTAGCTATAGCTTGTCTTATATTATAATTATAGCTATTCTCATTCCATATCTAATATTGTTGATTAAAAGTAGTTTAACAAATTTACATCTAACAAACTACTACTAACCAAGTTAAAGCGTTAACATTGCACAAAAGAATCAAACACACCCTGTTAACTATTTTGTATTATTAAACATTAAAACCATATAAAACATACCAACACACATATATATTCATATCATCATACATACATACATAAATAAATAAGAATGTCGGATCAAAATTGGAAACAAAATTTAAATCTTCCAGCTAAGGATACTAGACCACAAACAGAAGATGTTTTAAATACAAAGGGGAAGACATTTGAAGAATTTAATTTAAAGCGAGAATTACTAATGGGAATCTTTGAAGCAGGTTTTGAAAAGCCCTCCCCAATTCAAGAAGAGTCAATTCCAATGGCATTAGCAGGTAGAGATATATTAGCAAGAGCTAAAAATGGTACTGGTAAAACAGCATCATTTGTTATTCCTTGTTTACAACAAGTTAAACCAAAATTAAATAAAGTCCAAGCATTAATTTTAGTTCCAACTAGAGAATTAGCATTACAAACATCACAAGTTGTTAGAACATTGGGTAAACATTTAGGTGTTCAATGTATGGTTACCACAGGTGGTACTTCGTTAAGAGATGATATTGTTAGATTGAACGATCCTGTTCACATATTAGTCGGTACTCCAGGTAGAGTTTTAGATTTGGCTTCTAGAAAAGTTGTTGATTTATCAGAATGCCCAATGTTTGTAATGGATGAAGCTGATAAAATGTTATCAAGAGAATTTAAAGGTATAATTGAACAAATTTTAGAATTTTTCCCTGCTAATAGACAAGCATTATTATTTTCAGCAACATTCCCATTAGCAGTCAAATCATTTATGGATCAACATTTAAATAAACCTTATGAAATCAATTTAATGGACGAATTAACATTAAGAGGTATTTCCCAATTTTATGCTTTTGTTGAAGAAAAACAAAAATTACATTGTTTAAACACGTTGTTTAGTAAATTACAAATTAACCAATCAATTATATTTTGTAATTCAACCAACAGAGTTGAATTATTAGCTAAAAAGATCACTGAATTAGGATATTCATGTTATTATTCTCATGCTAAAATGCCACAACAAGCAAGAAATAAAGTATTCCATGAATTTAGACAAGGGAAAGTTCGTAATTTAGTTTGTTCAGATTTATTAACTAGAGGTATTGATATCCAAGCAGTTAACGTTGTTATTAACTTTGATTTCCCTAAGACTGCTGAAACTTATTTACATAGAATCGGTCGTTCTGGTAGATTTGGTCATTTAGGTTTGGCTATTAATTTAATGAGTTGGAATGATAGATATTCCTTATATAAAATTGAACAAGAATTGGGTACTGAAATAAAACCAATTCCTGCAGTTATTGATAAGACATTATATGTTGCTGAAAATGAAGATGCTGTTCCTAGACCTTTCAGAATTGATGAATTGCCAAAGGCAAACGCAACTATACATGGTGGTAAAGGATATGAGTACAAGGGTCAACCTGAACAACATCAGCAGCAACCAGGACATGTACCACAAGGACAACAACAATCGCCTTCTGCCCAATCCACGCCTTTGCATTCAGTTACCCCACAACAACCTCAACAGCAAGCACAGCAGCAACAAATCCCTCCACAAGTTGCAGCACAATACCAACAAGGTGTACCATCCCCACATTATAACGGATATCCATATCAGCAAGTTCCACCTCAATATGCAGGATATCCACCACAACAATTTAATCAATACCAACAACAACCACGTCCGGAACAGCAACAGCAACCTGCACAACAATTTCAATAGATCATGACCAACATTTTTATAGCTAACATCACCACACTCCCTTCGACCTTAATCACACGTCAATTTCCATTTTGTTTTGTTTATTATTATTAGTTTATTACTCCAATGTTTCCCCACAATATAGTTTGTGACTGAGATTAAAGTCACCACTTTTTGATTTATTATTATTAGTATCCTGTTTTGTTTTCGACTGAAATTTTGTTAGAAGAAGAAGGTTTCAGGAGTGTTTTTGTATATTATTACTTGTTTTGATTGTGTGACAAGCAAGAAGAAAGAGTGCAATGGTAGTGTTTTATTTATGCTGATTGAAATCATTATTACTTGGAGTTTTTCATGGCTTATTATTATTTTTATATTTTTATTGGGTTTACTGTTGATAGAGACTGGTTTTGATTTTTACGACAATGCCATGATGATGAATTTTTTTTTGAAGAGAGCGATGGAGAAAGTGCTTTTGTTTTGGAGCGGTGGAGAATGCAAAAATGAAGAAGAGTTTGATTCATAGATATAATGGTTTTTTTTTGAGTACTGTGGGTTTAGGATCTTTCGTAGAATACGAAGAACGTAAACCCTGATTACTCTTTTTTTTTGGAAATCTTATTTATGAGTCGTGATAGGTATATATACATTAGATAGATAGTTTTTTGTATAGGTTCTCGTGTTTGAGGAGTTTTAATAAGATCGTCTGTTTAGTGTATAATCGCCGAGGTAATTCTGTAGAAGATGTAACGTAGTTCCAAACAAGAACATCTGATGGAGCGTACAAAATGGGTTCTCTGAACTAAGCCTAATATTCGCGTGACTCTGCAGACGGATCAACTCACAAAACTATTAGATTTAAATTACAAGTTGTTATCTAATTTGACTCCGTTATTTGAGTCAATCAAGAACCAAATAGATCGACCTAGCTTATTGTCTTTCATTTCTCAATACAACAATGTATAGTACATTTTTGTTTGAAAAGTCGTCAGGTGCAGGTCCCAGTGATCGTAAAATCTGTCGGTTATTATTCTTTAAACGGTTCTTTCTTTTCTTAGTAAAAAATAAATCTGTGAAAAATTGTTAAAGAAGAAGAAGAAGAAAAGAAATTTCATTCTCATCAGTCACAAATAAAAAATTTTTTTTTTTTTTGTTCCAAGTCGCTGCATTTTTATTTGGCATCGCTATCTCCATCACTTCTTTTCTCTTCTTTCTTTCTCTTGTTAAGATTTCTTCACATTTCTTCACTTTATATTCTTATTATTATATATACTTATCATCCTAAAACATGTGTGGTATCTTAGGTGTAGTAGTTGCCGACCAACGTAAAAATGTCGCTGCCGAATTATTCGAAGGTGCCATGTTCTTACAACATAGAGGTCAAGATGCAGCTGGTATAGTTACTTGTGGAACTGGGGGAAGATTCTACCAATGTAAGGGTAACGGTATGGCCCGTGATGTTTTCACTCAATCTAGAATGAATAATCTTGTTGGAAATATGGGGATCTGTCATTTACGTTATCCAACTGCCGGTAGTAGTGCTGGAAGTGAAGCACAACCATTTTATGTCAATTCTCCATATGGTATTACCATGAGTCATAATGGTAATTTAGTCAATTCCATAGAGTTAAAGAAATATTTGGATGAAGTTGTGCATCGTCATATTAATACTGATTCCGATTCAGAATTATTAACTAATATTTTTGCTGCCGAATTGGATAAATTCAATAAATCAAGAGTTAATAATGGTGATGTTTTTTCCGCATTAGCTGGAACTATGAATATGATTAGAGGTGCATATGCTTGTGTAGCCATGTTAGCTGGGTATGGTATAATTGGTTTCCGTGATCCAAATGGTATTAGACCATTATTATTTGGTGAAAGAGTTACCCCAGATGGATCTAAAGATTATATGTTAGCTTCTGAATCCGTTGTATTAAAAGCTCATGGCTTCAAAAAATTCAGAGATATTAACCCAGGTGAAGCAGTCATCATTACTAAAGTTGGTGTACCAGAATTTAGACAAGTTGTTGAACCAAAAATCTTTGCTCCAGATATTTTCGAATATGTTTATTTCGCAAGACCAGATTCCGTTCTTGATGGGGTTTCCGTATATAGATCCAGAATTGAGATGGGTATTAAGTTGGCTGAAAAGATTCAAAAAGTCATGCCTGAAGGTGAAAAAATCGATGTTGTCATTCCTGTTCCGGATACTGCCAGAACTTCAGCATTCCAATGTTCAGTAAGTATGAACATTCCTTATAGTGAAGGTTTCATTAAGAATAGATATATTGGTAGAACATTCATTATGCCTGACCAACAAGAAAGAAGATCATCTGTGCGTAGAAAATTAAATGCAATGGATTCTGAATTCCAAGGTAGAAATGTTTTATTGGTTGATGATTCTATTGTTAGAGGTACCACTTCCAAAGAAATTGTGGCTATGGCTAGAGAAGCAGGTGCCAAGAAGGTCTACTTTGCCTCATGTGCACCACCTATCAGATTCAACCATATTTATGGTATTGATTTAGCTGATACTAAGGCCTTAGTTGGTTATAATCGTGATGAAGAAGAAATTGCTCGTGTTATTGGAGCTGACAAAGTTATATATCAAGATTTGGAAGATTTGATTGATTGTTGTAAATCAGCAACCTTAAAAGACTTTGAAGTTGGTGTATTTACTGGTGAATATATTACTGGGGTTGAACAGACATATTTACAAGAATTAGAAAAAATCAGAGCTCAAAATCAAAGAATAAAAGATCAAAGAGCTAGAGGGTTGAGTATTGATGCATGTATTGATCAAGACGATCTTATTGATGTTAAAGCGGAGGTTGACATCAGTATTTATAACAGAGGTGATTACAATGAATAGAGGACTCTAAGTTTTATTTATTAGCATGTATTTATTGAATTATTAATGCTTCATCCTGTATAGTTTTATTATAGATAGTATATTGGTTATTTCATTTTTTTTTAGTTGTATAATATAATGTATTTTACGATTCATCACTTGAGAATGGCTTACCCATACTCTTCGGCCAAAAGCTACCGCTATCCATTCAACTACTCCATTAATCGTTGAGGTCATGTGAGTTTTGAATTTGACAACGACTCAAAGTGAAAATTAGTGAAATGCTCTTTCTGTAACGCAAAGTTGCAAATATCCGGAATATAAATTACATGCTAATGATAATATTGAACAACCTGTGAAGCGTAGCCAACTATAACTTTATGGTTGTGATAACATTGAACAACCTGTGAAGCATAGCCATTTGTTGGCTCTGGTCACCCCACTAGCTACTACATTATGATACTTAAAACTTTTCGATTATTCTCCCTCCAGCGCAATCGTTTTACACAAATTCTATTCAAAAAACAATCAACGTTCCCGATCTAAGAAAACTTAACTAAATTGTTGGTTGTCGTTTCTAGTGAGACTATTTTTTGCAGCTTTTTTTTTGGAGGGGGGATATATTTATCCCACACTGGAATCTATTATCCTCTTGTATTATTTGGAAACGATATTACGCTTTTTGTATCCATTTTATGTCCATCGGCTGGATAGATAACTAAAACATAAAATTTAGTGCCCGCCTTAATTTCTTTGTTGATGCATGATTTTCGTTGGTACATGTACTGAGAGGTTGCTCCACCGCTAACATTATCTCATCACTCTCCCAGGCGAAAACGAAAGTTATAAGCACGTACATAGTTAAGCAGTTAAGCATATGGTGATTATCATTGGACTTCAAAGGTCTATATATATTGCAAATGCTGATTTAGCTGACGCATAATTGGTGGTTCCTCTACTGTAGGTTTTTCCATTTACAAATTTCTAAAAAGCCAGCAAACAAAAAAATAATTTTGCAAGATTGCTTAGAAAGAAACGTTTTAGAAAACTTGCAACAACTATGTGCTCGTATCAATAAGCCATCACTCTCTAGATTCAGCGGGTATCAGAAAGTATATATATGTGTTTGCTAATGGTTGAATCCACTGGCTCATGTAATATTACGTAGCATGCTGTGGTGCTACATAAGACATTCGAAGAAAATCACGGTTTTCGTATATGAAATCATACATACTCCCACCACAACGTACAGAGATTTAACATTTCGACTTGAAAAAGGTTAGATTGAGCGCCTCGTCTAGAGTTCGATAAGTCCAGAAGTGTACAAATATCTTCGTATTTCTTCGAGATTTTTCATATTTTATTCATTCATACAATACGCGTTAGACCAGAGGGTGTAAGCTGGTGGTGTATTGGGAATTGTATGCAAAGTCTTATTTGGGAGCTATTAGTTGTTAATTGTACCGATTATTTTTTGCTTGCTGTTGGGCGTTATTATTTAGAACAAACAATGGAACTAATTGATTAACTTGTAGTTAGCACCCCCTTTAAACCCAATTTATCCTCATTTAGAATGTGAATGATATCGAGCTTTCATATTGAAAAGGTAAAGAAATGAGTATAATTACAATCATGATGGAGGACAGATTAGAGATGAGTGTGTTTCAAATCGGCAGTAGTTGACGAATTTTTGTTTGATAGAAGAATATTCTACTTTGTGAACAATATTCCACGTCATAGAAGCGTAGTACACGACCTGTGTTGAGATAAAGCTTCCTAGGAAATAGCCTCGTGTTCCATGTTCCATTTCAGCCTTTTTCCGGGCTGTTTGTTGAATTATATTACCAAGTGTAATTTGAAGGGTTGGTATCCAGGGTTCCTGTTGTCTTTAAATTAAATTGTCAATATAAATGTTGAACTCAGCAACACGCGTAATTGAAATTTCTTAATTTAAATTTTTGTAAATAAAGGAAAAAAGGATAATTCACACAAATTCCCAAGAAAAACCAGAAAAAAAACACAAAACAAAACTATAGAAATAAAATAAATTCAGTTAAATAAAATGAAATATAACAATTGTTCGTTCTCTATTGTTTTCAAACGGATTTAATTATTCACATTCATATTCATATACAATTGATAGAAGTGACTTCCTGCTTCCCTCCTTCGTGCATTCTCTCCTCTCCCTTTACCTTTGCAGATTATGCAGTTCATTTACTGTTATTACGGGTTCAGAACAAGGTTAGGAAAAGTAGAAACATATATATATAGCGGTAGGACAGCCGTACTAAACTTTTATCAAAAGAACTCACCTGGATCTTTCAGCAGTTTCCACTCATACTGCAATCAGTATTCGGATCTTTTACAGAATATCAACCATATTGTTGTTCATATTATTGTCTCATCGTTCTCTCTATAATATAACTAATGAATAGAATGGAATTGTTGCAATCCATAGAGTATATCATTTTGTGTCACCATTTTGTTTAAATCATTGCTCATTGACAGTTTTTACGTGTTTTAATTCTTCTATGTAATTTAAATTTAATCTGTGTGTGGATGTTGGGTTGGGCTGAAAGTTTCTTAATAAACTTTGCGTAGCGAGAAAAAAAAAATAAATTGTTTACTGCGCTGTCTGGTTGTCTGCTATAAATAAAAAAAAAGATTTCCACTTCAAAATTTATTTAAATTTTATAAAAAAAACTCTTCAATTGTATGGGATTACTTCTGGTATACTTAGTTGGCCAAATCGTATATCTAATCAAAAGAAAGTATAAGAAGAATAACACTAACCTACCTATCACAATGGAAAAGTCAGGATCTCCAGTTCCAGTTGTTGGACATAGTTTTTTCAGTAGTATCAGTAATTCTGGTCCAATATCTATTTTAGCGTACTGTTTTTCATCCATTTTAATGACAGTCACTAATAAATATGTGCTTTCCGGTTTCAGTTTCAACTTAAACTTCTTTTTATTAGCTGTCCAATCCATCGTTTGTATCTTTGTTATTGGTTCATTAAAAACCTGTGGTATCATCACTTACAGACAATTCAATAAAGATGAAGCTAAAAAGTGGTCTCCAATTGCCTTTTTATTAGTCGCTATGATTTATACTTCTTCTAAAGCTTTACAATACTTAAGTATCCCAGTTTACACCATTTTCAAAAATTTAACTATTATCTTAATTGCTTATGGTGAAGTTATTTGGTTTGGTGGTAAAGTCACAACCATGGCTTTAAGTTCCTTCTTATTAATGGTCTTATCCTCAATCATTGCTTACTATGGTGACAGTGCTGCTGCCAAATCACATGATGATGCTTTTGCCTTATACTTAGGATACTTCTGGATGTTCACTAACTGTTTTGCTTCTGCTGCATTCGTTTTAATTATGAGAAAGAGAATTAAGTTAACTAACTTCAAGGACTTCGATACCATGTACTACAACAACATCTTATCCATCCCAATTTTGTTAATTTGTTCTTTTATGTTTGAAGACTGGACCAGTGATAACTTGGCCCTTAATTTCCCAGCCGACAACAGATTTGTCACCATTTCTGCCATGGTTTTAAGTGGTGCATCTTCAGTTGGTATTTCTTATTGTTCAGCTTGGTGTGTTAGAGTCACCTCCTCCACTACTTATTCCATGGTTGGTGCTTTAAACAAATTGCCAATTGCCCTTTCTGGTTTAGTCTTCTTTGAAGCTGCTGTCAACTTTTGGTCTGTTTCTTCTATATTTGTTGGTTTCGCTGCTGGTTTAGTCTATGCTGTTGCTAAACAAAAGCAACAAAGTGAAGCTCAAAGCTTACCTACTAATAAATAGAATACCTATAATTAATGTGTCTTCAATATTTGCATCAATCAAGCAATCAATAACAATTATAACTTATATTTCCTTTCTTCGAATCTTACATGTTTTAGGGCTAACTTTTTTAACTTGATACACATAATATTATAAACGTATATAATTGCTACTGTTTAAATATACAATGAATTTCCATAGATTGACTCTGTGAGTATGTACTTTGTTTGGGAAAGGACAGATTTGCAGCCAATTCGTATTGGAATTTCCAATTTGAATTAGCTATATTCAAATCAAATTAATCAATCGTGTAACTGCCTTGTATCATTCAAGTAATCTAGCAGTTTGCTGTATGAAATCCTGAAATCCCATATATTATAGATTAAACCTTTTCAGCGCTACGTTGCGAACTTACTCTATCCACCCTTTTCCGGACCATACCTTCATACGGAACACTCTAATCAGAGTGAGCTATAATTGAGAACAATGGGCTAGATGATATAAAATCTTTTCTTGGATGTCAAGTACGTCGTGAACAATCCTACAGAATTGTTGGTTGTGGAATTCGTTTGCAACATTATTGTTGTTCGAAACACGATTATTTTTTTTTTTCGTTATATTTTTAGCCAAAATTCTTATCATTGAACTCGCCCAAACAAATGTAATCTTGTAGACATCCCTATAATGATAACGAATGTTCCATCACTTTATATGAACCACACTATAGGGTTACCTAGATGAGAATGTTAGTGTCTTTCAAGTTTCTGGCATTTACAATCAAACTAAACTTTGCCGAATCCACGTTGCCTATAACTGTCTAACATCAATTAATTCTAAATTCTTCACAGATTTATGCTATTTAACGTTATATTGCGATAGTGAGATATGGTTCAGCTCTACCTCACCTAGGTTGAAATGGTGTAGAGGCCATTTTGGTGATTGGTTAGCAGGTGGTTGCAAAAACAGTAAAAGTACGACATTCGTAAATGTCGCAAATAGAATAATGTCGTTCGTATTTTTCTTCTCGAATAACATTAAATTAAATTACACACAAAATGGTTAATACCAAAATTTGCAAAGGCGCGAAGAGTTTGTCCTGTTCCAAGACACCCCCCATTGAAAAAAGAAGAAAAAAGATTTATGGCTGAAGGAAAACACATTTTCAAAGAAAACAAAGGGATCGCTTTCTAGGGTTTGAGCTATTTCTCTACATTAGAATAACATACAGAATCATCATCCGTTTGCTTCTATTAGTTGCATTGATATCAAGCGAGTAATGGCTGAAAATTCATTGGCGTCAATTCCAAAGTATTTGGAACAATCACTTTCACCTCAATATGCAAAGGAAGCTGAAAAGTCATTAAGATCAATTGAAACTCAACCTGGCTTCTCAATAAACTTGCTTCATGTAATTGCATCTTCCAATTTATCCCAATCTGTTAGATTGGCTGGTGCATTATTCTTTAAGAATTTGATCAAACGAAAATGGTTAGATGAAGATGGTTCCAATTATTTCTTACCTATAGAAGATGTCAACAAGATCAAATCGGAAGTTCTTGATATTATGATTGAATTACCTAATCAATTACAAGTACAAATTGGTGAAGCAATCACTTTGATTGCGGAATCTGATTTCCCACACAATTGGCCAAATTTAATTGATAATTTAGTTGGAAAACTTTCCTTAACAGACTTTGTTAACAACAAGGCAATTTTATTAGTTTCACATTCAATATTTAAGAAATGGCGTCCATTATTCCGATCTGACGAATTGTTTTTAGAAATTAAATTGGTCTTGGATAAATTTGTTGATCCTTTCTTGAAATTATTTGTAGAATTAGATTCTTTGATTGATCAAAACAAGGATAATCAGGCCTCATTAAACATTTATTTTGATAATTTGTTATTGTTGATTCAAATATACCATGATTTCAACTGTCAAGATATTCCCGAGTTCTTCGAAGATCACATGAATGAATTAATGATCATCATTCACAAATATTTAGTCTACACGAACCCACTATTAAGAAAAGATGACGAAGATGACGAGATTGAAATATTAATCAAAGTCAAAACCGCCACAATAGAATTAGTTTTACTTTATGTGACAAGATATGCTGATGTTTTTGAACCATTAATTCAAACGTTCATAACATCAATTTGGGAATTGGTTAACACATATGTGACAAAGCAACCAAAATATGATTTATTAGTTGTGAAATCGCTACAATTCTTGACTTCAATTATAAAAATTCCAAATTATCAAGGATTATTTCAAAATGAAAGTTCAATTAATGAGATTATTGAAAAAATCATATTACCAAACATTTATTTCAGAGAAATTGATGAGGAAGCTTTTGAAGATGAACCAATTAATTATGTTAGATCGGATTTAGAAGGATCTGATTTTGATTCAAGAAGAAAGAGTGCTACTGATTTCTTAAGAGAATTGAAAGAATTAAATAGTGAATTATTGACCAACTCAGTTATGAGATATGTTAATCAATTTTTATCAATGTCCCAAGAAGATTGGAAGAATAAAGATACAGCAATTTATTTGTTCAGTTCTTTGGCAACAAAGGGGTCTGTCACAAATATCGGAGTTACATCAACAAACGTGTTAGTAGATGTTGTTCAGTTTTTCACAGACAATATTGCAAATGATTTAGTCTCACCATCAACTCATCCAATTTTGCAAGTCGATGCTATCAAATATATTTTCATTTTCAGAAATCAATTAACCAAAGAGCAATTAATCACAACCATACCACTTTTATTAAATCATTTAAGTTCCCTATCCAATCCTGTCGTGTTTACCTATTCCGCAATCACTATTGAAAAATTATTAGCCATGACTAATTTCAGTCAGGATCATACTCCGGTGTTTAACAAACACGATATTGAGCCATATCTTCATGAGTTATTATCCCATTTATTCAATCTTATTTTACGAAATAATTCATCTGCAGAAAAATTGGCGGAAAATGAATTTTTAATTAAATGTATCATGAGAATTTTGAGTACAGCGGAAGATTCATTAATTGCAAGATTACCAATTGTAGAACAATTATTACAGATTTTGAGAGTGACAGCCAAGAATCCTTCCAACCCCAAGTTTTCTCATTATGTATTTGAATCATTAGGTTTATTAATTAAATTCGGATTATCTGATATCAAAGAATATATCGAATTAATCATTCCTGCATTATTGGAAATTTTAGGTGAAGATGTTCAAGAATTTGTACCATATACATTCCAAATCTTAGCATTCTTATTAGAAAATTATCCAAGATCAAACGGGTTACCTGAGACTTATAGAAATTTGATCCCACCTTTACTTTCTACTTCTGTTTGGGCTTTTAGAGGAAATATTCCTGGTATTACCAGATTATTAATTGCTATTTTAGAACATGACCCATCCACTTTTATAGCAAGTCAAGATAGTTTGACACCATTATTGGGTGTTTTCCAAAAATTAATTGCATCCAAAGTTAATGATGGTTATGGATTTGATTTATTACAATCAATTTTGTTAAATATTCAATTCAATGCATTGCAGCAACATTTTAGAACTATTGCTCAATTATTATTGAGAAGATTACAAGATTCAAGAACTGATAAGTTTGTTAAACGATTAGTTGTATTTTTGAACACTTTAGCTACTATTTCATTAAATTCTAGTGGTGAAACATTTATAAATTCACAAGCTTTAAATGGAGATTTCCCAATTAATTTAATTGATTCTGTTCAACAAGGTGTTTTCCAACAAATCTATAAATCTTTCATATTACCTATTTCAGGTACTTTATCGAATTTGCAAGATAAAAAGATTGTGAATGTCGGTTTATCCCAATTGCTTGTTTCACAATCTTTTGGCTCAAGTTATCAAGGATTAATTGTTCCTACAATTGAACAATTGGCTAAGAATTTAGATTCTTATGAAGGTATAAATAAATCTGCTAATGCAACATCAGGTTCTGGAACACAAGTAACACTCGCGACAGGAGGAGCTGGAGCAGCAGCAATAAATGAGTTAGACTTGGACTTATCTTCATTTGGATCCCATTTCTCCAAGATTGTGTCAATTAGTAATGTTTCATTTGATCCAGTATCAAGAATCAAAAGCAATGATTTTGACTCGATTAAATTGTCAATCTTTACTAATATCAAGCAAGTCCCTGTTGAGTATTTGAACCAATTAAGTCCAGAATCGCAAAGTATTTTAAAGAAATTGGGATTATAAACGTTTCAGGGCTTCATAAAAGGGTAGAAAAAGTTATTTCTGTTGTTGTTTTAGAAGGTTCTTTATCATAATACATAACGTTAAAAGATTAATTAATAATAAACAAAGTAAAAACAATCTAACAAGCAAAAAACATGATAAAATCAAACTATGAAACACACACAAACACAAATGGTAACAAAACAACGTCTCTCTCTAACCGACTCAGGAATTTAACAATTCCAAGAAAGCCTCTTTTTGATAATATACACAGATCTAACGGTTTCAGATTTCAAATCTTTTAAAGGGTTGGGATGGAGGTGGGATAATTAACAACATGCACATAATTCATGAACTAAATGGAGATGGAGAAATGTAGATGCTACTGGTTTCCTGATGCTGGGTAAGTCCTTTCAACTTGGGGTTGTTGCTCATTTTCAGTAGTGGTGGTGCTGGTGGAGGTGCCATTAATCAATTGATACACAGAATCTCCGTTATGCAACATTGCACTTTCTTCTGGTTTAGCGATATTCACATTATTGTTGACTTCACTTTCCGAATTCACCAAACTTGTCAGACTTGCCCCAATACTATTCCCATTATTACTTTCAGAATCATTATTTGAAGTAGTTGTTGTCGTCGTCATTGTATTATCACCACCATTGCTACTTTCCATTTCTTTTAATTTATCCAATCTTTCCTTCTCAGCAATCTCAGCCGCGGTCAAAAACCTTCCGCCTTGTCCTCTAGGTCTTCTCATTGCATGCTTATGTCTCAGTTCATGAAGATATGGTTTCCTCCTTCTTGCAATCTTTAAATTCTCTTCTAACTTCGCCCTAGCTATCCGCCTCTTTAAGATCCGATGATATTGTTTGGCATTAACATAGAATGGTTGTTCGACTGGTTCGGAATTGTTGTCTTCTATTGGACTGCCGGGGTCTATTCCAACTTCGTCTTCCTGCTCGTAGTATTGTTGGTGGTGTTGTGGTGGAGGAGGTGGGGATTGGTTATCTAGGGGTATGGTGGCTCCTGCTGATGCGGGGACCGAGTCATAATATGTGTTTGTAGAATGAGAGGACACAGAGGACGAAGGTGAGCCAACTATGCCCTGATCTAGTAATGCTGGTTGAGGTTGTGGTGTTGATTGTCCATCCGAATGGGTATGGGTATGCGATGTTGTAGTTCCGTTGTTGTAGAACGTGGTAGTTGGTTCTTGGTAGTACTCACCTACTGAGTTGTGTAACGATGTCATATCTAAAGGGGGGAGTTTCTTTAAAAGTGAATATATATGTATGCGAGGATTGAAAGGGTTGTGATTATTCTTTTCTCGAAGGTCTTTTCGGTCTTTTCTTCTTATTGTTTCTTTTGTAATGTTGTTGCTTGGAGGTATTGCGATATAGGTAGTTTGTTCTTATCTCATCAAGCAGTAGTAAGCGAATCTCGATATAGTGGTGATAGTATTAGCAGTATTAGGTTATGTCTATAGAAAGGGTCTTCCTGTAATAGCTACGTTAAGTACGAATTGTTGAAAAAATCGTCTAACCTGCAAAAAAAAAAATTGTAGAATTCTCTAACCCCTAAAATTGAAAAAAGAAAATGTAAAGAAAAAAGTTTTTTAAAATTTAAATAGAAGGATGACTTCCGAGGGACGTCTAAAAAGAAATGTCCCGGGTATGAATTTTGCCCGAAAATCGGACTTACAAGTTATTGTTCTTCTTAGCTACTTAGGCAGTTAGTGTTAGTTAGGTACTTTATTCTATATATAAAACCAGTAATCTATTCTCTAGGTTTCAGCTTTATTTGTATATTTTCTAATATAGTTTCACCAGGTGAACACAGTCGTATACCCTCTTCTAGAAATGTGGAGTCATCAATAACTGGACTCTCAATTGAAGACATCAACAAAGGATCGCCAAGCCATGGACTTAAAGATTCCGTAGAATCACTCATGGATTTGAAATCATCATAACTGAGCGATTTTGTTGTTAGATTTGGTGCATACCAGGTTTGCTGCAGCAGTTCTTGTTGTTGCGGTTCCTTTTCTGCGGATGGAAATTCTACATGGTCTGTTGATGGACGATTAGAGCTAGGATCACCCGGTTCAACATCAACACAGTCCTGCTGCATTGCAATTCGTTGTAGATAGTATTCCTTTTTGGATTTTTTTAGATTGTCTGAAGATTTTGACTGAGGTTTCAAGAATGCTGTTGATGGGAACGACGGAACTGAATTTGTGGTTTGCCATGGTTTGTAGATTTTACTATTATCTAGTGAAGTTCGTCGTATGTAGTTATTGCTAGCTATTGAACTTGTTGAAGCTGCGTTTAGATTCAACATATCAACATTGGAAATTGATGATTCAGTTTCTTCATCCAATGATTTATAAGCTTGATCTTCTTCTACATCCTCCTCCTTCCCTTCTTGTATCACACCTTTTTTATTAGGTTTTGATTCCGTTTCATCATAATCTATATACCTCACTTGTTCTACTTTCTTATGTATTTCATGCTTTAATAGTGGCCAAGTACATTTCAATCCTTTAATTTGACAATTTTGACAAATTGGATACAGTAATTCATCACACTTTTTCTTTCTTTTTCGACATGTAAAGCATCCAGTACGTGACCTTGTCCTTTTAGAACCCTCCATTGCATATGGTCTATTCGAAGTATGTTTTTGGAATACAACGTAAGGAGTTGAACGTGTAAGTTTAAAAGTAGTTTCTCCTAATTGGGTAATTTGAAATTTAACCGCGCTATGAGTAATAAAGTAAATTTTATATGGCCAAGAGAAAAAATTTTCATAAGTTCATGGTTATGAAATTTATGTATGAACTTGTGGGGTGTTAGAACTTTAGCATGTAACATACTACCAATAAACATCAGCGTTGTTAAGTTTTATGAATGTTGCCTGTTAGATTCACAAGATAAATGAGATCTTAGAATGGATAAAGATTAGAATCTCATCAGATTTAGAGCGTGTAGAGAACAATTAGGGTTCAAATTGTATCATATTACCATCAGCATACAAAGTGGCTTTTTCAGTAGAGGATCTATTTTCAACTAACGGCTCCTTATATAAAGTGGTGTTAGTGGTATTACATGTGTAGATCTCATAGTAGTAATGGTTAATATATAATTATGTTATACTGCATATAAACACACGTGATTTTTCAGTGAATTTTTCTTAATAGACAACAAAGCGGCCAACTCACAGTTTACCAACTCAAAGGAAAGACACCAAAGTACACTTATCTCCAACAGGAGACGCATATCATATCTTCAATCGAGTTCAATTCAATTTAATTGAAATAAATACATCACGTCATAAACAATTGGAATAAAACTATGACTGATTTTGCTAAAGATATTCAGTCTCACAGTTTCCAAAATGTGGATACAGATACAAATATAGACGCTGGTAGTAGAGCTAGTGGTGCAAGTGGAATTACAAATGTTGATGATATGTTCACTCATTTAAATATTTCTCAAATCAAACTCCTAAGTTCTGAATATCAACAGAAAATCCATCAAACAAAATTAGACCTTCATACTTTAGTTGGTAGTAAATATCGAGACTTAATTAAGATTGCTGAAGATATTGATGATATGTATTCAATTAGTAGAAATGCAGATTCTAAAATTGCTAATCTTTCATATGAACAAGCTAAGTTTCATTCATTTTATGATTATGACAATAAATTAAGTAAATTCCACACTCAATTGAGAAAACAACAAGCCCAGCAAGCTAGATCTAATTCCAGAGGAACTATAGTAAGGAATATAATTAATAAGAAATTGGGTAAATTAGATAATAAGATAGCTGGTGCGGATCGAATGAAATCTCCTTTAATTCATACGTCAAACTTTATGTATTATGCTAAAGTTTTTTATACAATTGAAGAAACTTTCCCGGATATTCTTGAAAATAGTTCTTCTATTCATGGAGAATTTTATAGAGTAAAGAAGAATCTTAATGATTATTTGGAGTATGAAATTGGATGTTATAATCTTGTTGAATCTGTCATTCATTCAACAAATAGAGATAGGTTTAGACAAAGTCAAAGATTAACTCTCGATGAATTGGTTCTCGCAAATGCTAATTTGATCTTACAAGATGATTATAATTTACTTGATGATGATAATATAGATGAAGATGATATAGAAGAAGATGAATTTTGCTTAGATAAATTTGAAGTTGATGAATTTGTGAATTCCAAAATTGAATCATATGATAGAAATACACTCCCGATTAATAATTACTTATTAACGTATACCATTTTAAACAAAAATAACCCGAAACTAAATTCTTTTACAAGTCTAACCCAAAAATTTGTTCAGTTACGACTTGATCATATACAGAGATTAATGGAGGAAATTTTATTACTTCGATCTGCTGATAAAGTTGATTTCAACAAGATCTTTAAATTCTTTGAGAATACATGTTCATATATTTCCAATTATCTTACAACTTATTCAGGTGACTACTTCCGAGTATTGAACAACATTACCAAACTATGGAAAGCGTCGTCATTAGTTGGACACAAATCTTGGTTTGATGATAAAACAGTGGAATTCAATCTAGAAAAATATTCAGAACAGCAAGTCGTCGAAGCAAGTCAACAACTTGACGCTTCAATGGAAAGTTTCCCAATAATAATCTTCAAATTCGTAACGGATTTACTTCAACAAAATGAAGGTAATTTATGTGGTGTAGAGAATTTATCAAGTACAATTTTAATATTTCACAACTTTTTAATAAGTTTAAAGAAACTAGAAGATACAATGGATTTGTCAGGTGTTGAATCAAAATTAATCGAATTAATTTCAAATACTCAATTATTGAATGAATTCCTAGCAAAAGTCGCTTCTATCATAAATATATCTTATCAACAACATGTTTCACAATTAAACAAACGAGATTCCAAGGGAATATTTGAGATTATAAAAGCAAATTTATCCGTTGATGTTGTGAATTCAAACCCTGGGTTATTCACAAGAAACCTTGTGACGACCATGGATACAGATATAGAAGATTACATCAATGCCGTATCAAATATTTCTCTTTCATCTTCCCCTGAAGATGCAGGAACGATCTTACATAACTGGTTTGATGGATGTATAAAATATGCCCTGTTAGTTTCCATCTCACGAAATATCACTACCACTATTTCAAAAGTTGATTTCCGAAATTGTGTTTCTCATATTGTGCAAATATTGAACAATGCAATTAAGAACGTATCATGGGGTAAGTTTGGCGTGGAATCAATATTGGAGAAGTTTGATGAAATTAGACTGGATATGACTTTGAGTTTATGGGAGCAGGTTGATGTGTTTGTTTTAAATATCAGAAGTGAATTATTATCATCACAGGATTTAAAAGTTGAGAATTATTTCTACTTAATCGGAATCATAAGTCGTCTAAAAGAGAAATTATCCACCGTGGATATTCCACCACAAAAATATCAACCAACAAATACCCAACTTGACAAATTGTGTAATGAAATGTTTGAAAAACTAATCAACAACACCCCTACCGCCAAATTCTACAACCTCTTCCAAGAATCAATCACAGATTTACTTAACTACCAAATTACCAATACTGGGGATATACCAATTAGACCAAGTATGAAGCTCGCACTGGCGATGTACGAGCTCGCGAATGAGTATGCGAGGATATCGGAAAAATTATGTACTTATAATATATTTCTGATGGGCACTGTAAAGGGGAGTTTTATTGGGATAAAAGATGATTGGATTCAGCGGAATTTGATAGTGGACGGGTTGATGGGAGGGTTGAGTCAGAGGAAGGAACTGGAGGTGCTGGTTGACGAGGAGAAGTTAGAGTTGGCTGAAGAAAAAGAAGGGGTGGATGATCAAGTTGAGGACAACGTTGGTGGTGGTGGTGGTGATGCTGATGGATGGGATATTGAGGATATTGAAGTTGATGAAGCATTTGATGGAACTACAGAAGAAACTACCAATGAAGTAGATGATGAAACAAAAGATGTTTCACCGGAATTGGGAGTTGAAGTTTCAGTCAAACCAACACAGGACTCCGATTCAGAGAATAGAATAAGAGCTTTGAATATACTCGCCAACCATCTATTCCTTATCCATTTCTCTAAGGCCAAAATGGAACAAGAACAAATCAACGCAGCTGCTACATTTGCCAGTGAAGTTTGTGGCGTTGGAAATGTGGATGAATCCACTGTTGGTATTGTCGTGAAGGGGATTCATTCGTTTTATAGGTCACATAAGAACATTTATTTGCCTTTACTGATATCTGAATAGGGTTTATAAATGATACAATGTATTTTATAGAATGGAATGATAAAATCATTAATTAATTTAAATTCTAATATCTATTTTGACTCTTTATATACAATAAATAATTCAGTTTCCACAACATCCATTGGCATTAACACATTCCAGTGTTGCATCTTCTTGAACTTCAGCATCATTATCGTCCACATCAGACCAAATGAACTTAACTCTAAAATATCTAGCAACAAACGCAAGTATCAACAATATAGGAACTTCCAAAAGTGGACCAAAAGTAGCAGCAATAGCTTGTTTACTTCCAGATCCATATAATGAAATAGCAACAGCTAAACTTAATTCAAAATTATTTGTCCCAGCTGTGAATGTTTGTGTAATAGTTTCGGCATAATTTGCTGAACACCCGGCAACGATCTTATGTGGGTTTTTAGAGATTTTTTCTTCACAGCCACAAAGTAATCCCTTTGTTTCATCTTCCTCTGTAGTAGTGGTATCGAGATTGTCAATTCTGGATTGTGGAGTGGTTGGTTTAGAGATCCAACGTAACAAGAAAAATGTACCGAACCACGTGACGGTGAAGTAAATGACCAATGGAATGAAACATAAGAAAGCAGCACCTATTTCTTTGATGAATTCATTTCCTTTGGCAATAAAGATGACGATGATTGTGTATAATAATCCGATTAATGTCCAAGGACTAATCCAAGGTAATAATTTCTTTTCATAATTTTTTCTACCAAGTAAAGCAAGGAATACAAATCTGATAACCATCCCGAAACCTAAGGGGACACCCAAGAAGAAAGCAACACTTTTAGCGACTAATGGGTATGACATAGCGGCATCTACACCGACAGAGTCACCGGTTATGACGTAGCAGAAGAATAATTGGTATGGAGCGTAAAGGACCACTTGTAACAAACTATTAATCAAGACAATCACTGCACATAAAGTATTATCACCAAGGGCGATTTCGTTCCATAATAACACCATAGCAATACATCTTGCCAACCCTATCATTATTATACCAGTCCGATATTCAGGATGATCAAATAACGTCATCCAAGCTAATCCAAACATTAAAAATGGACATATGATCCAATTCAAAACAAGTGAAATTAAGATTGGACGTAAATATTTCGTTCTGGAGAAAAATGTAAAGAAATTCTCCCATTCTACTTTACATAATGGAGGAATCATCATTACTATAAGGCCTATTGCTAATGGAACTGAAACTCCGATGATTTGGGCACCTTCAAATGCGGCGCTACTTGAGGGGACATAAACCGATAAGAGGATACCAATGATCATCGCAAGGATGATTAGAAGGGGAAGAAGCTTATCGGTGATTGATAGCTGGTTCCATAGTACTTTGAAATCTTCTTTGAAGCTTGGTTTGACTTGGTTGGGCATTTGTCTATTTGGTGGTGGGGACTTCTTCTTCTGTTTGGTGTTGCTTATGCGATAAAAAGAAAAAAAATGAAGGCTCTTTAGTTTATGCGTTATCGTCTTAACAAATAAGTCAAAATGTCGCAGTATTTATATATAAATTTAAAATGAGTTTGGATGAAGGTATTAGTAAGCATGTAAGGTCATAACCACATTTATTTAAAGAATATAAAGAGGGTTAATATTTGTATATTCTCAAAGAATTTCACTTTTTCTTTTTTTCACTTTTTCTATAAGATTAAACAGAACTACTATGACATTAACAGTATACACTGGTCCAACTGGAAATGGTCGGAAACCAACAATTCTCCTTAACTTCTTAAACATCCCTCACACCCTTGAATTATTCCCATGGCCAACTACTGAGATCAAAAAGGATTGGTATTTAAAAATCAACCCAAATGGACTTGTGCCGCTGCTTGTTGATGGTGATGTAACCATATATGAATCTAATGCTATTTTATTATATCTTGCTGATCTAGAAGGTAAAGTTAGTTATAAAAAGGAGGAATCTCCAGTTGCTTATTGGCAACAAATTCAATGGTTATTCGTTCAATGTACTCAGTTTACAAATGCATATAAATTGTTATTACTGGATAGAAAGAATAAAGTTACTGATGAAACAGTTTTAGCTAAAACTTATTCTACATTGGACAAGATATATAAAGTTTTGGATGATCAATTGAAGAATACCAAATGCATCAATGGTGAAAAATTTACTATTGTTGATATTGCTTTTATTGCTGGTCACTATCGTTTACTTGAAAAAATAACAGGAACACAATATGAAATTAAAGACTTTGCTGAAAAGTATCCTCATGTCCATCTATGGTATGTTAATTGTGTTGCTATTCCTGAAGTTAAAGAAGGATTAGCAAAAGTCGCAAATTAGGGTATGTAAACACGTACATTATTTCTCTTGTAAATAGATCTATGAATCCATCTGGAATAACAACAGAACATGATCTTTCAAACAGCTCATGAATATTAGAAAACAATAACCCTGTAGGGAGTGGGCATTAAATGGGATTCCTTTTCAAATTAAAATGTCGCATAATGTCGCCATTTTGCAACCAATCTCATCTTCCACGTGGGCAGCACTTTAACATTAAATTGAATAATCCTCACACGACCATTAATAATGAATAATGACTGCACACGAGATTTGTTAACGTCCACAAAGTTTGGGAAGAACACCTTTTACAAGTCATACTAACATAGAGTACTCAGGCGCTCATGATTCATAAGCCGAATAGTAAGACTCAAAACAACTACTGCTGTGAATATGCCGATTGCCACACTATTTCTTAAGTGTTTGTTGGTGATGTTGTGCGTGGAAATTTCGATCACATAAATTGTACGTATTATTACTGGAGAAAAATATACCTGGATAGTGGGACACAACAAGGAGAAATAAGAGTAGTTTGTTTATAATTCTAGTTCGAATGCTGTAGTCAAAGAAACGAGTAACAACCAAATGCACGAAGACATCAAAGAAAATATGTTGCTCTTTATTCATACGTTTGCCCAATCTTTAGCAATTAGGTTTTGCCAACAAGTCATGCCGTTGGAGATTGTCTAGTTGATGAATAGAAGTGGGGATTTACAGATATGATAATAAGCACCCAATAAGAATTCGAACGATTTCAATTGGGTAGAGTTTAGATCTCCACAAATAAAGGGGCAACCCAACAAAGAGCATGTGGATCAATGATATTGTTGGGACTTGCTATTGAAAGCTGGTGAAAGTGGGAAGTACGAGTGATATATCTGCGTCCAATCGTTTTTGAAAATTGTTGCAACGATTTTCTGTAAATGTTTTACGGAGAAGAAACGTTTGCTACCAAACTAGTTAGGAGAATATGAGGGGTGAGATATCTGTCATACAAAGCGGCCACTACTGATGTTATAAATTCGGGGATAAACATGCAGGAAGTGGTTTCCCCGGTGCGATAATGCTTGAATTATAAAGATCTGGTGTAAATATGACTACCTTAACATGTAAAACAACCTAATAACACGTCAGTAATATTGTTGGGAAGGAAGTAATTGCGTTGTAAACTAAAGGGCTAGTTTAGTTTCTATCTATTGTTGTAATTAAGCGCCGCGTGTTGTCTCCGTACAACTAAATGCGCAAATGTTCGTCAAACGGGGATCACTTAAACTGTAATTAGCGGAAGTTTAAACAATGCACATTTGTTCTTTTAAATATTATGACGTCGTGTTTAAAGTATGTTCTGTAAAAATTCTGTCCCGAGAATCAAGGGATGAGAGGTAAAACCTGCATTCATTACCGGATGGTAATCATGAATCATAACAATATCAGATTCAGATACTTATTGGCCAAAGTAACCTTAATGCTGATATACTTTTCGTAAGCATTAGTATTGATTATATCTTTGACCTAGACAGGTACCTGTACCGTATTTGAACCAGAAGGTATGGGTAGAATTGATGGAGAATATTTACGAGTGAGTGGCTCGGCTAAATAATATTTTTTACCTAAGAATTATACGAACCTTAAAAAATAATTTGGTTGCAAAATATATAATTAAAAAATATCTTCTCTGACAACATCAATAAAGATGTTGGGGAAATCAGTTTAGGGAAAGCAAGTAAGCCCCGCAACTTAGATTATCCCAGAATGGGATCACTCTAGTAATATAGGCATGTCTCTCACATTCATCAACGTATCAACAATGTAATACCGTCTTATATGTCCTTTTTCTCAAGCGGTGTATCAATAATCTTTCTGTTCATTATGTTGTGTTTAGTATAAATACTGATCAAATCCTCCAAGAAATCATCCAGTCTTCTTTTCTTTTTCTTTTTTCACCATCAAATTTAACAACTGAAACAACAATCTATTACTAATTAACAATGAAGTTTTCTACTGCTGCTATTTTTGCTTTATTAGCCATTTCTGAAGCTGGTTACCTTAAGTCCCCATGGACCGAAAAGAAGCCAAAGGATTGCCATGGTGCT
>NDXA01000042.1:0-105594 GCA_002105455.1 Hemisphaericaspora xylofermentans | reverse complement strand
TTCCGCGAAAGTTGCGGTTCTTTATATGCAATTCTAATATGAATACTATCCAAATGATAACATTGAATCGATACCTTTTCCTTGTGGCTAAAGTGGTAAAGTTGCGAACGCAACTGCGAGGACGTATTACACTTTCTCGCACTTTTATACGGCAATGGGTATCGTACACTCTCAAAACGACTGCACAGCTTAATTTCCTTCCTTAATTAACTTGCCGAGGTTTTTAATTTTGTTTTTCCTCTATTGTTGTATAACTGTTATTTATTTCCGTATGTATTTATGTATAAGAACTAAATATACAGATTGTATTTGAAAAAAAAAAAAAAAAAAAGCACAGATCACCCAAGCAACACATCATTGGAAGGACTTTAGATAATTGTATTAGGAGTTTCCAATTAATTCAACATAGAACTATTTGGCCAACATATTTAGAATTTGGTGCTTGTATTGGTGGAGTTACTGCTGTTAAAACATATTCCAATTATCCTCAATAGTTAGACCTCCAATATTGATTGGAAAGAAAGAAGATCAAGAATTAGCAATAAATTTAGATTATTTAATTTATAAATTCATTGAATTCGGAGCTAAGAAAGAAATTGTACTGGAATTACGTCAACGAAGTTTAAAGACCCCCCAATGGCTCTCTTTGGATATCGAAGTCATTTGTACAATATTTACTTATATGTAATATCAAAATTTTGGTTCCACAATTAGATATGGAAAGAACAATACAAGATTCGATTGCAAAATTTCTTGATCAAACTGCAAACCAATATCTCAAACTAACAAATGTTAGAAAAAAACTAATATATATTGACAAGGTATTAACGACATGAATGACTGTACAAGATTTTACAATGATTTAGGATCACTATACAGAAGTCAAAGAACAAGTGTTAAACTCTCTTGAAACAAAACTTGAGAATGAACCACACCATTCTACCTTGTTTGATTTCTAGAGGAATGAGTTTAAAAGATGAAGCAATAATAGAGATTTTTACTTAATGTATGGTTTTAAGACGAAACCACGATAATTTACTTATTTGGTTTACAATATTCGATGCATTCAACGATGACGCTACCTTATCTATCCCTATACAGACGCATTAAGTTAATAATTCCACTAAAGGTCACCACTCACTGCTAATAATGAAGTCTGCCAGATTGAATCAATTATGCACTGATTTATTCCAATAGTGGTGCTTACAAATCTGCCAATTATTTCTGCTCAAAATCAATATTATCCTTTTATATCCACCCTTATGAATTGGCAGATTTATCCATAAATCAGTATAGAATGGTACTAGAAAGTGCCGAAAAGACCAATTAAGATCTTGGACGAAATTCTATAGTGTGAATATAGTGATGGAAGTATTCAGATAATTCAGTACCAGTCCAAAAACGAATCAGTAAATCGTCTAAACTATGGTCATTTTATAAAGTCTTATGGAATCAATATTATGAACGATCATTATAATCGATCAATAATATAATCATCTGAATGTGGATTGAAACTATTTCAAAGATAAAACTGGAAATTCTAATTTGGCAAGATTATCAATTCACCAATAAAATTAGAGATTGAAAGAGTACGAGATTTATTTGAAACTTGTATAGATGAAATACTTCCTCTGTTAATGAAATGGATTTGGTGCTATGTTCCAAGTATAATTAAGAATATGGGTACATTGTCAATCCAATTAAGGTTTTAGGAAAACAAGTTCAACATTAGGTTTTTTTGTCAACAACAGTCTGTTTACTTAGTTCATACTAACTTGGAGAAATAGCAAACAGAGATGCATGTAGTTTGAGAGGAAAATCAGATTAGCAAAACATTCTCTGCAAGGAACTTCTGAAGAATTATAATGATCGACAGTAAATAAATAAAGTAGGAAAGGCATACCATACCCAATAAATAAAGTAGGAAGAGCATACCATACCCACCTCTGAACAAAAAAGCGCCGTAACCACCACACTCTTCCCACAGTGACATCTGAAATATAAAAGTTTCTCAACAAACATGAGGAATCGATTTGAAAATAACATTCGATGAGAAGCTAATTCAGGATTAGATATAAACCTGCGTAATTTTCATTGAAGACGATGGGGACGACGCACGTTCCAAATATAATTGAAATTGATTCACAACATAAGGTCCTATAATATTCGGCCCACAAAGATCCCAAAGTGATCCCCGTTATGAATTCCATCACCCAAATTAAACCTATGAAACTTATTCATACGATCAAGATACGTAACTTGGGCTTTAGTCAATTTTCGAAATCACTTTACCGGCAGCTGACCATCAATATTAAAAAGGCGAGACCAATCTAGTGGAAGAATACTTCCGAATTTTCAAATTATACTCTTTGGAACGTTTACCAAAGAATTGGGCAGTGATAACATCATATGCAAGAGGCAAAACTGGAGGTACCACCATGTTAAAACGGGAGTTATATTCTTGGTACGATAGAAACATCTGATGTTCTGTAGATTGATGGCGAAACTCACCCACAAGATCAAACACATCCTTCCAAGTATACCTGTTCCATTATAGTAAAATCATCAAGATCACCAAACAAAGTTGCAGCATCTTTCCTTCTTGCATTTATACACCATAGAGTAAGAAACATGTACTAGGGAATAGTCAAAATATGATTAGAAGTATGTTGGTAAGAATTCGTTGTCAGATTCACAAAATGCTGTAATTTAGACCAAATTGGAATAATTTCAATCCTTCAGATTCGTAAGAGAAAACCAAATTGCGCTCTTCGACCTTTAAGTTGGGATCCTAGGGGTAGGAATCCAAATCCACCCTGTGAGCGCAAAGCTGTCAACGTATTGTCACCAATCCGTTTGAAAAACGTCGATTTCACATCCTGAAAAGTCATAGCTTGATGAAAATCCCTATAGTAGATTTTGAATAAATATAAGTATTAAACACCGTGGCCTGGATGTGTATTGGAGCCTCAATTAATTCTTGACCCCATAATCCACGAAAAGGAGTACATATCAATGTGCAAGTATCTAAGAGACTCGTTTGTTACATTCGTATAATTGAATATCAAATCATGCTTCGTGGATAATCCATAACCAATTGTCTTATCCACATTGATGTGAGCAGTAGATACTTTTTCATAATCATTTAACAACTTTCCAAATGCAATGTTATCCTCCAGCGTACCATCCAAATATAAAGTCAAATCATCAGCATAGGCAATAAATTTCACTTGATGAGTAATTGAATGTAGCGTAAACTTATAACCATTTAAGTGTTGAGATAAATGATGTAAAAAGGACTAAAGGCAAATGTTAAACAATAAGGGAGACACGGGATTACCTTGGCGAGTTCCTTGCTGTAAATCAATGATTCATGAATTGAAATTGTTAAGACCAACTGTCGCTCTCTTGGTAATTGCGAGTAGAGTACTGTGGATTCTATGAAATTTGAATGGGATACACGATTGAAAGCTTTATTAAAGGCTAATAATAGAATAGTAGCACTCTCAATCTGAGTTTTGATGATATCTTCATAAATATACTGAAATTTCTGGATATTATTATCAATTTGTCTTTTCCGCATAAACCCATTTGTTCTGAATTTATAATGTCATAAAAGTTGCCTTGTAAACGATTGTTCAACACCCCCAATATTAGTCGCAAACCACAATTAGTTAATGAAAGCGAACGGTAATTGGTAATAACCAGCGTATCCTTCTGAGGCTTTAAGACTAACGAAATAATAACGTTCTTAAAATAATCTGGTAAAATTCCTGTAGTCATGATATCATTGACACACTTCACCAATAAAGGACCAACTTTCTTCCATAACAATTTATATCGTACGTTATCTGGTTCCTGCATGGGACTCATCATTCGGATAAGGTTTAATGCCTTTGTGGGCGTACTATTATGGGACCTTTTTTTGTTAAGCACGTCTATTGTAGATGTCCCATTTCGAATTATATTTATCCAGGGCGTCGTCCCACTCATCTTTCACGCAAATTATGCCGGTTTATCTGCAACCCTGCTTTATCGTCTTCCCAACTGTTGTTGTTGAATCGATAACTTGTGTCGGTTGAAAATTATTTTATATTTCCGACGACGTCGGGGGGAAGAGTGTGGTGCTTAGAGCACTTTTTGTTCAAAGGTGACTATCGTACCCAATCCATATCCAGGCCACGGGGTTGTAATCCTGTCTCTCCTTTAATATTTAATCTTTGCCTTGAGCCCCATTTATATTATTTATCTCAACACTTAAATGGTTATAAGTTTACGCTACATTCAATTACTCATCAAGTGAAATTTATTGCCTATGCTGATGATTGAACGTTGATTTTGGATGGTACACTGGAAGATAACATTACATTTGGAAAGTTGTTAAATGATTATGAAAAAGTTTCTAATGCACATCTTAATGTGGATAAGACAATTGGTTATGGATTATCAACCAGGAATGATTTGCTATTTAAGTATAAGAACAAAACAGATGAGTCTCTTAGATATTTGGGCAATGATATGAACTCCTTTTCGGGAGAGATTTTACGGATCCAATGATTCGTGGATTATGGGCTCAGGAATTAATGGAGGCTCTAATACATATCAGGGTCACTGGATTCAATACTTATATATATTCAATTTCTGTATGTTAGCATGTATATGAACTAAATAAGAGAAAAAAAAATATGAGATGTAACAAAAGGCGTATAACGGCGTTAAGGTAAAATTAAATTCCACCGAATATTTTCTTCCATCTTTGCTTCCAGATTGGAAATTCGTGTTGCAGTTGCTATCGCTACCATGTGTGTTTGTATTCGTTTACGTGATGCACTTCTATTTTGCAAAGCTCAACAAAAAGCCTGCGTAGCGTAATGGTTAACGCGTTTGACTTCTAATCAAAAGATTGCGGGTTCGACTCCCGCCGTGGGTTCTTGATGCGGTTTTAGCTCAGTTGGGAGAGCGTCAGACTGAAGAGATTCGGTCACAGTTAATCTGAAGGTCCTGTGTTCGATCCACAGAAATCGCATATTTTTTGCTTACTTGGCCTTTATAATTATTGTGAAATATCTTTCAAGTACATATTTTTGGAATCTGGGACAGCTAAACTATGTTGTAGCTTGGTTGCAAAAGTGTCTTTGTTTTTTATGATTTTCGTTATTTTTTTTGTTTATGTTTATACTGATGTGGAAAACTTTGAATTCCATCTCTTTGCTAAGTAGCCACTTAATAGTTGGATTAAAGAGAAAGTGGCACATTCGCGAGATCTTTCTACACAATTTCCTCCAATATTCTATGAGGATCTAAATTTTGTTAAAACAACTAAAAAAGCTATACGAATCTATATAAAAAGCAAGAACTTATTAGACCCTGACATGAGTTGCCACAGAAAGAAGTCCCCTCTCTCTATTCGCCCAACGAACATAATTTGGACTATAATGCAACAATTCTTCGTAAGCAGGAATGGCCAAATCAACCCTTCCACTTCCTTGCACAGGAGCTAAGTCGGCCCAGAAACATTCAACACGAACCCCCAATGTATTTATGTCTTCTTTGCTAGAATCAATAACGTTAGGTAACCATTGGAAACCAACACGTGTTTCTTTATTCCAATCGAGTTTATTGAGATATAAGTAATCTATCCCGGAAACATCTTTAAACAAATAGTTACCTTTGGCATCGCGTGAAAACCCATTTGGAATGGAATCGGCCTGAAAATCCAATACGATCGAATCATTCTTTTTAACTTTTTCTGCGTACACAATCACAGTTTTCACAGGAGAATCCTTATAGTTACGATGTCCAACAACTTTCTGGGTCTTATCAAATTGTAAATTACACATTCTATTTTCTGGTGCTTTAATTCTTATTTCACCTTGAAGAAGCCCATATGGTAAGTCATTATTCTCAGTTGAATTTTTGACGATTTCAATTTGAAGATAGTCATTAAAGTCGGTAATGTTTGAGATTATATTAGGGGTAAGAATACTCTTGTACGAGCAAACTTCGTTTCCATCTGGCAAGGAATCACACAGAATTTCGGCTTTAGATAGTTTAACTGATGGCATATCTTCAAGAATACTGTTGGCAAGTCCTTCTCTCCCAAAGACACGAACATAACTGTCTGTTGAAGATTTTACCAAGTCCACTTGTTGAATAAAGCGTAATTTAAGCGGATTAGCGGCATCAAATGGTTCAAGGAAAGAAATTAACGTCACACCAGCAGCAGCAAACAATGTTAGTCCCATGACAATCACTCTGTTAAACTTGAAAATAAATGGCAAGTATGGTAACACCCACAACTGGGAAAACAATTGAACCATGCCATAGATCAAAGCTTCTGAAGCTAGGGATTCTTGAATTGATTTATTGAGTCCGTTAATCATCAACCAACCTGAGTTATAAACAACTAAAGAGGAAATAGGAACAATAACTAAATATTGTAAAGACCAATCGTAACCAAAGTGTTTTGCAACGTGTTGTAAATTGCCCTCATTGTCTTCCAAAAAACTGGTTGTCGACTGAAGCGAAAGCTCATCGGTTTGTTCTGCATCAGCACCATAAGTTTGGGCGTTACCTCCCAATAACGGAGATGCTTCCTCTTCTTCATGATCGGGAGCTTTTTGACCCAGAGCGAACGACCATCCGATTAAACCGAGGAATGCCCCAATAGCTTGCACCGAGAATAAAATCAAAACTGGGAATTCTCCCGTATGGTCATTACCGAGCCTATTATTGGAGAAATTTACTACAACATATATCAAGGCAACCCAATAAAGGAATGATGTTTCAACAATAACAATCAATTTTTCGTCATGATTCAAAACTTTGTAGTTTCTAAAAAGCAAATTGATGGAATTAAAACAAGCATAGTAGATGAGCATTAAAATGGCACTAGTTGTGCTTACTAAAAGTATTGGGTTAGAACTTGGTAAATACTGATTCATTTTCTCGAATCCTTGTGTAACAATAACATTAACACCAACTATGGAAACGGCTCCTGATAAAGGTAACTTGAGCAAATTCACTGCAGTCAATTGCCAATTCTGCTTGTATTTCAATATAATCACTAATAACGGAATACTAAAAGCTGCAGCCAAAACAAGTAAAACAACTCCAATTATAACAAGTTTTGGGATTGGAAGCACAAAGAAAAAGTTGAAAAACGTCATGTAAGCTGCAAAATCATTATTCATATTATTGGTATCGTCATTGTTATCCAAATCAATTTCCTCATTAACGAAAGAAGAAGTGAAATCAAGAGTATTTGATAACATGTGCCACAAGGATTTAATATTGACATTCTTTATATTATCAGAAGCGGTATGATAAAGATCTCTTGGTCTGAAGAATGCTAAATCTAAACCACGGAACCCACCGATCTCAGTGTAAATCTTATAATCAGTCTCACTATGAACCAAACGATTATTAAACCCTTGTTGAAACATTGAACTAGCATAAGGATATCTCACGTTTGAGAAAAACTTTGTGATGCCATAGTCCGTACCTCTAAACAAGATTGCTTTTCCGCCAGCGCCAGTACCTTCTAAATTTAAAAAGTATTTCACTTGTTTAGACCAAGGATGATATAAGAATGCAGTTGCACCATAAAGACCAAATTCTTCGTTGTTATTGAAATTAAAAACTATGGTTCTCTTTGGTTGAGGAGTGGACTCTTGCGTATAATATTCCAATGAACCTAATAAACTAGCAATTCCCATCCCATCATCAGTAACTCCGAAACTGGATGGAACCGAATCATAATGGGCACTAAGGAGCAATGCTGGAAGCGTACCATCAGTTCCATTAATTCTTGCAAGAATGTTGTTACTTTCATAATATGCAATTGTAGTGGAATTTAAACTACCTAAATTGAATAAGATTCTATTTTTAGTATCCAAATCATTATCAAATTCACTATATGACTTTCTTTTAGTTAAGGATTTTACTCTCTTTTCCAAGTAATCATGTACTATATCATTTGCATGCGATCCATATGTATGTTGATGTCTGGCAATTTTTTGTAAGTCCAACCAAGAAATATCCAAAATTTCTCGTTCATGAGATTTCGTAGGTAAATCAATTGTAAGATCAAGATCATTATCAATATATGACAATAAATAGGTAAGGAATATAGTCAATGATACAAACAACGTTAATGATGTCTTTCTATATCCGAAAACAGCTCTCAAGAACCTAATAAACATATTTGGATTGTCATTAGCTTTCAGGTG
This sequence comes from Hemisphaericaspora xylofermentans, assembly GCA_002105455.1. Classification (NCBI taxonomy): domain Eukaryota; kingdom Fungi; phylum Ascomycota; class Pichiomycetes; order Serinales; family Debaryomycetaceae; genus Hemisphaericaspora; species Hemisphaericaspora xylofermentans. The sequence goes on along the minus strand of NDXA01000042.1, from coordinate 97,363 downwards.
GTTGAACTTGGTGCTGTTATCGTTACTGTTGCCATTAAAAGCAGGACCTGAATTCAACCTTTCCCCATTACGTGACGTCGTCAATGGTTGGTCATTATTATCGGACATTTTCCTTGATGATAAGGTGTCGTTTTGTTTGATCAATTCGATGGATTGAAACAATAACGATGTTGTAAAATGCTTAACCGTCGTCTTCCCATGTTTTAAGTGACTATTCGTGAAAGTTGGCCAAAAAAGGAAATCCCCGAAACTTAAAAAAGATCACATGACAAAATTCTAATTCCGACCAACATCTGAAAAATTTACCTCAATCAATCGCTCGTTCTTTTAGTACATAAAACCAAAGCTTAGTAATTTAATTAGATTACCATCCTTCTTTTAGTAGTATACTATATAGATATAATAGTTAGATTTAGATATGCCTGATTTTGCCCCTTTGAAAAATGATTTAATACTTAGGGCTGCTAAGGGTGAGATAGTGGAAAGACCACCAATCTGGATTATGGTAAGTTTACCCCAACCTGAAAATTTTCGAAAGAAATGTATACTAACAATTTTAACCATAGAGACAAGCAGGTCGTTACTTACCAGAATATCACGAAGTTAAAGCCGGTAGAGATTTTTTTGAAACTTGCCGTGACCCGGAAATTGCCTCTGCAATTACTATTCAACCAATTGATCATTTTGATGGGTTGATTGATGCCGCAATTATCTTTAGTGATATTCTAGTCATTCCCCAAGCCATGGGGTTTGAAATTGATATGGTTGAAGGGAAAGGTCCAGTATTTGCTTCCCCATTAAGAAAACCAGAAGATTTAGAAAGAATAGATTTAAATCCAGATGTTAAAACTAAATTGGATTGGGCTTATAAGGCAATTACATTAACTAGAACTAAATTGAATGGAAGAGTTCCCCTTTTAGGTTTTGTTGGTGCCCCATGGACTTTATTAGTTTACATGACTGAAGGTCAAGGTTCAAAGATGTTCAGGTTTGCCAAAGAATGGATCTTTAAATACCCAGAAGCAGCCCATAAACTTCTTCAAGCTACATGCGATGCCTGTATTGAATTCTTAGCTTTGCAAGTTGTTGCAGGTGCGCAAATGTTACAAATCTTTGAATCCTGGGCAAGTGAACTCGGACCTGACGATTTCAATGAATTTTCTTTACCTTATTTGAAGCAAATTGCTGAAAAATTACCAAAAAGACTTAAGGAATTGGGAGTTGAAGAATATATCCCCTTAACCGCATTTGCAAAAGGTGCTTGGTACGCCTTGGATGATTTATGCGACGCCGGATATGATACCGTTTCCCTCGATTGGTTATATAAACCAGAAGACGCAGTTAAGGTCGTTAACGGTAGAAGAATCACCTTACAAGGTAACTTAGACCCTGGGGCTATTTACGGATCAGATGAAGTTATCACCAAAAAGGTTGAACAAATGATTAAAGGTTTTGGTGGAGGAAAGCAAAATTATATTATTAACTTTGGTCATGGTACTCATCCATTCATGAAACCAGAAAGAATTGAATATTTCTTAAAGGAATGTCATAGAGTTGGCTTACAATAGATGCTTGTTTATTTTTAGCTTGTACATATACATTTTTCTTCTTATTCTATTATGAGTCATGTGTTTACTTTGTTTCCATCATTAGTCATACTCGGCGTGTGAGTTTAAAACGTCTTCTCTGTCGCGACAAATAAAATTTCTGTGATGTAATTAATTTTTGCTTAGCAAAAAATTTCCAGTGGAGATTGATCGAGCCACTAACTGCACACTTATTGTGCCCTCGAACAACATGTCAGCTAACACAGTAAATAGCGATGAGTTATACGTATACGACGTATCCAAAAGAGTACTTGACTCATTGGAATTACTTTACTTTGACTCAAAAACATTAGAAACATCAGAAGAAGGTACTCAACAACGAGGCAACGTTCAAGATTCGAAACCTGTCATAAAAACGGAACCAAGCAGAGATCAAGAATACTATAAATCCGACCTACATAGATATAATTTGAAAAGAACGCTTCAAAACTTAACTCCGATTACTGCCGATGAGTTTGACAAATTAATCGAACAGGAATCAATCGAAAGTTTGTCAGGATCGGACTCAGAATTGAGTGACATAGAAGAAGACGAAGGAAACAATGTCGCTTATGAACAAAGACTTCTGAGCTTGATACAAAAACTAGATTTTTCAGATGGAAACTCTGAAGAGACCGAGTCGAATGTCAGCTTCCTCAATACTAAGTCACCTTTCATTTTGTTCAAATCATCATTATTAACTCCTGAAAAGACGTTCGGAATCTATAAATCGCTCTACACCGAGAACCAACTTCTAAAATCCAACCCCCTAGACGAATTTAAACTTTTCTCACAAGGTCAGTCTCAAAAATCTGCCCTTTTTATGATTGGAGGTGGGCATTTTGCAGGAGCGATTATATCCCATACCCGCAAATCAACGAAGGGAAATGCACCAAACTCAAAAGAATCCCTCCAGGAACAAGCCGTAAATATAATCGTTTCAAAAACATTCCACAGATACACAACCAGAAGAAAACAGGGTGGGTCACAAAGTGCAAGTGACAATGCTAGAGGGAAGGCGAATTCGGCTGGGTCAAGTATTAGAAGATATAATGAGCAAGCATTGATTCAAGAAGTGAGGGAGTTACTCGCGGAGTGGAAAAATCACTTGAATGAATGTAATTCAATCTTCATTCGTGCAAATGGTGCTGCCAATAAGAAGATTTTGGTTGGATACGAGAGTGCAGTGTTGAAACGTGATGATCAAAGAATTCGAAGTTTCCCATTCACCACGAAACGTGCAACAACATCGGAATTGAAACGTGCATGGGTTGAGCTTACATATTTGAAAGTTGTCGACAAGCCAAAAGCGATCCAACAAAAATCTTCAAGTGTAAGTAAAGTGGCAACTCCTGAACCGAAGGTTGTTTCTAAATCCAAAGAAGAAATCAAAGCCGAAGAACTCTCATCTGAACTAGTCAACTTATTGAAGAAACAAAAGGCTCCAAAATTGATTAGTTTCATAAAACAGAACCGAATCGAGATTGATGACTTCCAACTTTGTCCTAAAGAAAGGTACTCACATACACCAACACTTTTGCATTTTGCGTCTGCGAATGGGTTGAATCACATGGTTCAAATATTGTTAATCAACCTCAAGGCCAAGCCAACAGTGCTCAATAATGCCGGTAGAACTCCTGCAGAAGTTGCAAGCGAATCAGAAACGAGAAAAGTGTTCCAAAGTGCCAGACATAAATTAGGTGAAGAGTATTGCGACTGGAAGATAGCAAAGGTAGGTCCTGCAAAATCTAAAGAAGAGATAGATCAAGAAGAGAAAACTTTGAAGGAACAGATTAAATTAGAGAAGCAAAAATTAATTCAAGAAGAATTGGCCAAAAAGACCGAATTGGAATTGAAGAAACCAAGATTCTCGTCCCTGGGATCATTGGGAAGCGGGATAGTCCCCCCTATAAATGATCTTAGTGGATTAAGTGAACAGCAGAAAATGAGAATGATGAGGGAACAACGAGCTAGGGCAGCTGAAGAGAGATTAAAACGTTTTCAAAAGTAAATAGAGCGGAATAGAAATGTACTAAATACACAAAAGAACTCTTACCTATCGTACCTTCGGGACAGTATGCTATCAAGGATATTTAGAAATCCAATATGATCTTTGTATGGTCGTCCGGGATGACATCAATTAGTACACTCTAGTAAAACAATCAATGCTCTCTAATATTAATGTTTTTGTGCTACAATTACATGGTGGACCGGAAGTCAACAGTCTTCTATATTCCAAACCTAGGTCCTCTATCCATATGAAAGGAAAAATGTCGCATTTGACCTTTTTCTGTAAACAACAACTTGACGTTATTATAACAGATGGTGGGTTCGCTTTGTGGCAAACTATCAAAAAGCGCAAATTTAAATTTATATTTTAATGGCTGCAAAAAAATCCACAGAAGTTAAAATACAGTGGTGCTTCTTGAAGCGGATTTATGCATTCTTCAATTACAAATGCAAGAATTAATGCACGGAAATGGGGTTTTGTGATCTAACCTCAGCTCGCAGTTGAGATGGGCTCGCTTGCGTTTACCTATCTGGTAATACTCTAGCAATATTACATTTTGTGACCAAGAAGTTGCAAGTTACAAACTTCATTTTTAAGAAATTATACTCCACACTTACTTAAACCACATTTTCTTTATCAGATGCTTCTGAATTCTCTTTATATGTGTCATCAAACTTGGCAGTAGCTTCCACCTGTTCCGATATTTTCAGCATTATAAAACTTACAGGAACGGTTCTCTTCTCATTAAAGGATTCATGATTAATAATATTCCTTAACACAGTATCAAATTCAAAATCAACACATACTTTTGGATCATAATGACGGTAGTCATCCAATGCCAAGCGGAAACTCTTCTTCTTATTCATCCCACCGTTCTCATTCATATCCACCTGTAAATCCTTTGCCGACATGAAAGAAGGAGCTGCAGTTGCCAAAAGTGGATCCTCATCTTCGTCTTCCTCTTCTTCATCTATCAATTGACTAGACTTACTCCCATCTCCACCACAGTCGCACCCTAAAAGATCATGGGTGTTACACCTCAGCAGCTCTACCATAAACAAATTTCTCAAATCCTCATAATCAAACACATCTCCAGATGCACCCCCGTCCAAAAATTTTTCACTCAATTTATTTTTCATTAACTGTCTCTGAAAGATCTTTTCGTCAATGCAACCAGCAGTGAAAATTCGATAGATGTAGCATGCTTTTGTTTGACCATCACGATGAATACGTGACATGGATTGGATATCATTAGCTGGATTCCAATCGTTGTCGAACAAGACTAATCGTGATGCTCCTACTAAATTAATTCCCATCCCACCAGATTTGGATGAGAGGAGAAATATTTGGATCGTTGGAGACTTATTGAATTGATTTACGAGTTTCGTGCGCATATTGTGAGGCGTAGAACCATCAAGACGCGAGAAGGTTAGGTTAAGTTTCCCGAGGACTATTTCTAAAATGTTAAGTGTTTGGGTGTAGTTGGATACGAGGACTATTTTTTCACCTAGCGAAGTGATTTCTAGAAGGAGGGGAATTATGATGTTGATTTTACCGGAAGCGGTGGATAAGGGGTTGCTTTGAAGGAAAGCGGATGTTTCCTCATTGTCCATGATTAATTTGTTGAAGAAATCATCATTCCTGAGAAGTGACGGCGAGTTGCAGATTTTCTTAAACATGTTAATCATGGTAAATGAAGCAGGACCGGTAAACATTTCATTGAAGGTTTTGAGGGTGACGATATGTTTGAAAAGTTTCAATTGAAGTGATGTTGGTGGCACAAATAATAGAAGGTCGGTTTTAGTGGTTAGGTAGTTTTTCAAAATCTGTTGAGTTCGACGTAAGATAAACGGCTTAGTTAATTCAATTAGTTGGTTGGATATCTCTTCTCCTTGCTTCTTGACTTCCCTATCAAAACAATTTACATCCCTTGCCCTTAGGATTGGATTCACAAACGTTTTCTGGAAAGTCTTAATGTCAGGTAACACACCAGGATTGAGAAATGAAACTAATGTATGAAACTCAAGCAAATAATTTTGGATTGGAGTACCAGTCAACACAACTTTTCTTGGAATATTTAACTTGATTAAATGATTCAATACCTTATTCGAACTATTTTTCAACCTATGCCCTTCATCACAAACCAATAAATCAAATCCCACACTCATCAACTCCAGAAAATGCGCAGTCACTTTCTCATAATTAATAATCAATACTTGATATACATTCAACTTTCCAAAGTTAACAATATCTAATTTTTCATTCAGAGAATTGCCCAATGTTAAAACACGTACTTTATTCATCCCCAACCATTTCTTAAATTCCTGTCTCCAATTATTAATCAACGTAACGGGACATACAATCAATACTTTATCCGCAATTGGTTTCTTTTGGTCAATGAATGGGTTCTGTTTAAGTAAGGTCCATATTGTTGTTATTGTCATCAAGGTTTTTCCTAAACCCATCTCGTCAGCCAAGAGACATCCCTTCCCTTTGAAATTTCGATATCCTAATAGACATTCATATAGGAATGTTACACCTACAACTTGGTGCGGTCTTAATTTGGTTGCTAATATGGGATCTATATGAACTTTAACAACTTTTGAGCAACCGGGCGGATCTGGTAAAGCAATCCCATTAGGACTGGGTTCATATAACGATTTTCTAGTATTGAATTCTCCAGATTGGACATAGCTTTGTGGAATTACTTTTTTGAACTCTGAGGAGACAATATTTGGTGTGACAGGCGAGGTTTTCTTGACTGCTACGGAAACATTTTCTTGCGACGTTATCTTCTCATCAATTTCAAATTCAAATGTTCCAATAGACACTGTTTCCTCAAGATTAGGAAAAGAATTAAATTGCCTTTTACCCATAACTTTACCTTCTGAAGATCGCAAAGTAACCAGAACACTATTCTCACTTGTGACGATGGTAGCGTATCCATCACCATCCCAAGTCTTATTCTTCTTTGTCGTTCGTTTTCTATATTGTACAAGATATTTCTCGCTTTTTGAATCATTTGGTAAGGTTGGAGACTTTTGTTTCTTTAAAGGTGAATTTCCATCAGTTGGAATAATATGCTTTCTAGGTAAAAGTTTGGATATTGGTGCTTGATTAGGTTTAGTGGAAATGGCACTGTCTTGTTCTGGAACCAAAGATTGTGGGCTGCTTGAACTCAGTGGGGGCAGTGTTTTGTTTAAATCTACTTTCCGGACTAACCTTGGAGGCCTAAATGGGGCATTAGGTTTAGTATTATACATGAGTTTGCTAAACTTTTTATATTTCTAGCACAATTCACAGTCGTTCTTAGTTATTGACTTTTCATAGGTAAATCGAAAAATTGATTCGGTAGCAATTAGACGTGTAGCGCGCGACTCTCGCGGTGCTGTAGCGGCTTAACGAGTTTTGTTGAGACTCTTTTCTCGGTTGAGATCTTAAATATTAAATCATCGTGCGAGAAAGGAATTGAATTAGCAGTTCCAGAAGTATGAAGTTATCAAGAGTAGGTATTGAGGATCACCGCTATCAAATATGAATATCCACAGTGGATCTACAAATGTATCTCCTTAGTGACAGTCAAAGTTCTCTAACATGTTTACTTTGAAATAAATATTTATTATAATCACTAACATTAAAAGAACTGAAAAATATAAAGGAAAAGTAAACAATCCTCTCTATAAAACTTAGAAACAAATAGAATCCACCCCACTTCAATCAAAATTATAGAAAACACGTAAAATCCAACGAGACCAAGAATAAAGCATAATAATATAATATAGTTGTAACCCTAAAGTTCAGGTTCTAAAGAATTGATAGCGTTAACACCAAAAATGTAATAGTAAGCTCTAGATAAGGAGAACTTTATAGTATCAGGCAAGTAATAGTATACACCATATATGATAAATATTGTAAATAATAGAAGAACTGTATGAAGGAACATCGATTCAGTTGTTGTTAGCATTGTAAATGGAAAATGATGAAAATACATTCTGTAAAGCCATGGGTATGATTGTTGTTTTTCTGCCATAGTTTTAGTGTGCATGGTTGGAGGTGTATATTGCATATTCGTAGTAAAAGCGAGTGTATAAGATGTATTATGTTAGAAGTAATAAAGGAGGTGGTGTACCCTATTAAGGTGTATGGTAATGATTTAATGGTGATACAGTGTGAATGTAGATGGAAGTTAAACGATGAACAATTTTTTATTCTATTTTCATTTCTAAGGGACAGGTTAACAGTGCACCTTAGCGGATCAGTCCAAGTTTTTTTTTAAGTTTTATTAATTGTCACGTGAAAACCAATCACATGATATTTCACGTGACACTTAATTCCGTAACACAAAAATATATCACGTGCGGCTTATATCCGTGACACAAAATTGGAAAATTTCGTGGCATAGTGGTATCAATCACAACGTTTAACTTTGGGAAATCCTGGTAGCAGGTTCACCATGTAGTAGGTTCGATTCTGATATAGGAAATTTGCTATTTACAGATTATCGCGTCTAAAATATAGTGGTCTGTAGGGATTGGATGAACCAAATGAATGGAGTGTTCCCGAGTTGCATTTCTCGAAGAAAAAGGTTGATAAGTTGAAATTCTTCTGGTCTAGCATTAAATTTCTCAGTCAATACGATTTATGAAGTCCAATTTAACTGGTCACAAAGCAGAGTACTGGCAACAATCGATTTTTGAAAGTATTTTAGTGCGTTTGATTTAGCTATATTGGTGGGACTTGCACTGGGGTCTCCAAATTTTATTATTCCATGAGAGAATGGAAAGGTAGGTGGACTTGTCAAGCGGAGAAAACATCAATCCAAGAGAGAGAGAAACAGAAAGAAAGAGAAATGGTAAACATGACCGGTACCTTAACCCGTCAAAGTGAACCAACCTATTATCTTCCCCTGATCATCATCATGCACAAGAGATTCTTAGATGATGATCGAGATTGCATTTATGCTTGAAGTTCCTCGGAGGTACATTATGTGAACGAACTAATGTCGCGACAACCCAAAATATTTGTGACAGTTTTCCTCATCTCAAATTTATATTTATTCATTTCTTACGAGCTTGACACTTACATATCTCCAATTAAAGAGCATTGTAACATTGGTTTAGGATAGAACAACCAGAAGCGAGGTTTTCCAGTGATACTTTAGCTGCTACCATCCACCCTATAGCTCGGCATTAATTGGCATAAGATTTGAAGGGTACTTTAGATCAAATCAAAAAATTCATCAAAAATTACCATTCTTCTTGAGAGTTGAGTATCTCCAATTTAGATCAGTAGACATTATAGACTTATAGAGCATATAAATACAAACGAGAAGCATATACGCAATGAAAGATATTCCACAATCAGTGCTTTCAGCCATGAAGCAAAAGTTGATAAAAACAAAACCACCAATTCTATCTGAAGTTGACAATTTCTACACGCAGTTAAACTATCAATTATCTATTATGGCCACTCAGGGAGTTACTGATGACAAGTATTTGGTACTATTTAACGATACTTTATCAATTTGCTTATTGAGATATCGAACATTCCATGAGTCATTACCACAAATTGATAGAGTGTTTGACTATGTCTTGCAATTAATCAATCACCCTTTTCCACCCTTACAAAATTCGTTGAACTCAGTACTACAAAAGCTATTGGCATTTCAAGATGTGCCGATTTTGAGATGGACAGATAAAGTGATGCAACAAAGTTTGACTAAACCTTTATACCTTTTGTTGGAAGTATTGTTAAAGAAAATCAAAGATAAATCGTACTTCCTTAGACAATATCCTGAGTTTCCTGATAATTCAATTAACCTATTTGATGATCAATTATCCAATTGTATTAGTAAAACATTAATCATCGCATACAGTTTTAATACGGAGAACTATCAAGATTGGTACACTTCTTGGAAATCGGTGGTAAGTTCAGGTTTGAGCAATGCAAAATTAAGATCAAATATCATAACATACTTATTACCCAACTTGCTCAAGATTAATTCAGAATGTTTTAAATTGTTAGTAGAGGATCATAAATCAAATTTAGATATATTAATCCCACTTCTAAATATGGCCCAAAAAACGGAATTGATCAATGGTGTAGACACCTTACTTGATCCTCAAACATTAGTCAGTTGCTTAGTCACAAACAACCATGAAGTAAGGTTGAACTCATTACAGATACTATTAGGCACTACTAGCAAGCATCTTAGAAGGGTTCCCATACCGAAACATGTCTATGATATAATTCAAAATAACCATATTTTAGATATACATTTCAATGATTCGAATAGACAAGATATGTTTATTAGTATATTTTATCAATTTATAGCTGGAAGATTTAAGGACTGCTTACTGGGGAAATTTCTAAAAGACGATACTACAAACAGTCAAAACTTTCTTGTGTGGTTATTAGGTTTTACGGAATCGTATCTTCAGCTTGATAGTACATTTCCACAAACCACAGCAGCCATTATTACTCTAGGAAATATTCAAGAAAAGCTTGGAACAAATATCTTCAATATGAGAAGAATTAAATTATTAGCAAAGCATTTATTCTCCGATTATAGAGCACTTAGAAACTCCAGTTTGGAATTGTTGGAAAAGTGTCCCGAGAAAGACTTACAAGTATTCTTAGAGGAAGATGAAGGAAATTTTTTGGCGTATTCAGAAGGGATAGGTACAGTTTTAACAGGACGCGTGAGTGAAGGAGCAGCAAAAGCATATCAATTCTTAGCAGTTGCCTATTCCAAGTGTGATCAACATGATAAAGTGGATAGTCTTGTAACGAAGCTAGTAGACCAGATTATTAGGAAAGAAGTCTATATCCATGGGTATTTTAGTTCATTGAATTTAGTTTTGGAAAAAGTAGATATCCAACATACTGTGGCAGAAATGATTATTGACCAAATATTTCAAGTTTGGGAACAACAAAAAGGCACCCTATCGAAAGAATTGAATACACTTGATGACGACGACGACGAAGAAGATGAAGATACGGATGACATCGATGAAAGCAGAATCAAACTAAACTATTCTTGGAAAGTTGTTAAAGCAGCGAACGAATTAATGACAACTATCCTTGAAAAATATCGCGCGGAGTTCAATCACTCCAAAGTCCTCGAATGTTCAGAACTAGTCATGGATCAATTAAGTTCTATCAAACATCGAGGGGCATTCTCATCTATCTACCCATCATTCATCAAATTGTGTAAATTCTGTTTCACAGATCCAGAACTTGCCCAATATCCAAAAAAATGGATCGAAAACAATATTCAATTAATCGAATCAAAGACACAGCTAATCTCAAGAAGATCAGGGGGGATTCCATATTTAATAGCTGGAATACTAGTAACTGCCAAATCCGCCGATTCCCAGCTTATGAATTATTCTTGCACGGAATTATTACGAATTGCCAAGTTGCCTTATGAAGTCAATAGCGATAATAAACGGGATATTCCACAAGTACACGCCTACAACACACTCAAACAAATATTTACGGAAGGACCACTTGCGAATGACAGTATACGATATTCCGAAGAAGCACTTTTATTAGCATTGAACAATTTCAGTGCCCTCAATTGGTCAATTCGGAACTGCGCAGTCATGTTATTCAGTGCCATCAAACACCGGATATTGGGAAGCAACACCAAAACATCAGCCAGATTATTTTTTTCCAGATTTCCGAAATTGCAACAAGTGTTTATAGGCTATTTGTCAGAATTTGCAAAGGGTGATAAAGGATCTGATCACGTTGTTTTTCCAATTTTAATAATCCTCGCTCAGCTAGATCACAATGCACATCGCCAATCTAGAGACTTTGTGGATGAATTAGAAGTATATCTTGGGCGTAAAGAGTGGAAGATCAGAGAAATGAGCGCAAGGGCATTGAGTTCAATTTTGGACCAGTGCGAATTCAATCAGTTCTTAGAGCGTCAGTTGAAATCACAACTTGATTGGAATACTTTCCACGGAGTGCTATTGTGTGCATTATCTGGGTCGACTAAAATTGATAAAAGGACTGCAGCGATGTTTATAACCAGTTTGAAAGCCTTTGTTGCTGACGGGGTTTCATATTTTGTTAAGAACGCATACATAAACGTTCTTGCCGTTATGGATTTTAACATAAGCGAAGCAGATTTAGATGTTTTAATTAAGGAATTTAACAAAGTGATAGCAACGAAAGAGTCGACGCTTGATGGAGGTAAACAGTTGTATTTATCTACACTTTCAAACTTTATCATTGAAAACTGCTTCAATCAAGAGTCAATCGCCGACCATTTTGGAATAATCTTGACCTCAAGCTTCACAACCGTGCATGCGTCAGCTTTTGAGCAAATCCAGCAAGATTACGAAAGAATACAGTCTCCGCGACTTTTGGAATTGATTTGGAAATATATCGAAATACAAGATTTCGATTATCTTTTATCAAAGGGATTGCAAGTGTACTCATCACTTTCATCAACATGTGACACTAGCATTCTGAACCTTCTTGTGAGGTTCTTAAGTTCCCCCAATCTCAAAGTGAAACTATCCGCCCTCGAATGTCTATCAAAAACCCGTATTGATGACCACACAACTCAATCCAAAACATTCTTGTCCCAATGTGAGCAATTATCGCACCCCTCACAGCCGCTTGATTCGCGACAGAGTGCCCATCGTGCCATTACTTCATACATTTCCAAATATGCAGGACAGAAAGGATACACCTATTCTACATGTCTTATGCTTTCTTTTGAACGTGGGCTAATTGATGACGACGAAACAACCAGAGAAATTTCAACCAGATGTCTATCCAGAGTGTGTGGACTTTCAACAGTCGTGGATTGCGGATATATGCTTCATTATTTTCCTGAATGGGTTGTGCCCATCATGGATTCCAAAGTGATTTTAGATGCTTTATTGAGAAACACCCTTGACCAAGCGCTACTTAGAACTTTCATAGATAAGAAAAAACAGACATTGTTGTACTCGGTAGAGTTGGAGGGAGAATACGTCAGCTCCGTTCAATATGGAGAATGTATTTCCAAGATTGGACAGACTTTGCTGAAAGCAGATATTGGACGTTTTAAAGAAAAAGTGAAGCTGGACTTGTTGTTTGTGCATGAGTTGAAGAACCTTTTTGGGGACAATTGGTGGAAGTACGATGATATATTCTATGAGAGTATCCAGAAGACGATCCTAAACGTAAAGTTGTTGCTATTTCTTGAAGATGATCAAGTGGTAGCACAGAACGTTGATCTCCTCTCTCAGTGGCTATAAGAATAGAAACTAGCAACTTTAGATATAAGTCCATAGTCAGGTATAGTACAATAGGAATTCATAATTTTGGGATTGAAAACTTTCATATCCTCTCTTAGAAGTCGTAGGTTGAAATGATTCCGAACAGCTCTAGTATCGTTATAACGTCCCTAAACTAGTTCCGTACCCATAATCTTCTTTCTGTCTTTGAATCACAACCTGATGTCATTAGTAGACCTCATTTACAATTATTGTGCGGGTAACTCGTATTAGGAATTTAATCATTTATTGCGCACCAACATAAAAGGAGCAGAGCTGAGCAGACAGAAAAATTTTCTGCATCAACTTTTTCTTTCTTTAACATTGTGTATATCGATAAATAATTGAAATAAAACGTATGTTTATCATATCATATTCAAATTGTAATCGACAATTGGGAGTAACCTAATTGAAGCGGAATTGCTAATTTTAATGATGAATAATTATAAACTACAACGAATTTCTTCACCTGAAATACCATGTGGAACAAAAATAATTTCAGAGCTTTTTAACACTGACTAATTAGTTATTCTGGCAAGGGTTTATGCCTATTGTGATTACAGTTGATAATAAATAAAAAGAGATTACTAACAAATAAGAAGCTTATTTCTCGTATTGAATCACATGACTCAAGTCAATGTTTCCAGAAACAGACAATGAATAGAAAGATGATTCATTGTTGAACGATCTGAACGCAAAGACTAGTGTATTTTCCAGGAGAGTAATACGCGCTTTATACCCTCAAGGTATTGGCTTGTCGTATTGAACTTGTAAACAATTAAAATAGAAATTGAATGTTATACTTGTCTTCAAGCCTTGCGAAATTTCTTCGGGGTTACGAAGCCCCTTCTACAAATCCAAATCATTAGCTCATGTTAATGCGATCCCGGAGAAGAATCTAGATCCTTTCAATTCTCATTTGTTTCTTCCCATTCGTACCTGACTTTCTACTGTAGGTTGCAAGTGCCACTTTTCTTTTGAAGTTTCACGACTCGGTATCACGTGACTTATAAATTTGAAATCTCTAACATGATCAAGTTAACTTGATCATTCCAGAAGTTTACTAAATTGACCTGACTATATAATATCAGCATTAATACTAACGAATGCGTTGGAGTTCACAATTGTACGACTAATAAATTTAACCTGAGAAGTTAAATAGTTCTCATTAATCACATTTAATAAAGGTTTATAAAGTTTTCTAGTTCATCTTACGCGACATTTATTTTTTGTTGGCATTTTGCGCTTTCAAAAAACACATTTCAATCTCATCTCAATAACTACCCCACGAACATCCCATAGATCACCACCATGAGCTCTAACGATACGTTCTCCATATGTAACACATGTCTCGGCCCGGACAAGCATCTAAGAATGATGAAACAAGCCAACGGAGCCGAATGCAAACAATGCACCCGTCCATTCACTCTTTACAGGTGGGGAAACCGATCAGCAGCCAACAAACTCACTAAAACCACCATATGCACTACATGCGCCAGAGCAAAGAATTGCTGTCAATCATGTCTATTGGATATAAATTATGGTATACCGACAGATGTAAGAGATACTGCGTTGAAATTGGCGGGGATTGAGCCGATGTCTTTGACTAAAGATCTGAAAAATCGGGAAGTTAAGGCAATTATGGCTGATAAATTGGATAAAGAATTTTTGAAGAAGGACGAACAAGATGCCGAAGAACAAAAGAATAAAGCAAGATTGATCTTGGAGAAATTGGCCGAAAAATTGCGAGGCGAAGATTATCCTTCAATACGAGAAGAAGGAAGTTCTTCGCAGAATAATGAAGAAGCTTCAGTGACAAACTTTTCGAAACTAACCAAAAAGCTACCTTTTGGGAATCTGTTGGAATTGGAGTCGTACCCAGAAATTACTTCCTTTTTCATATTTGGGTTTCTGGAATCTCTACCTCAGTACGCGATTTCAAGGCATTGTGCGGAATATGGCAAATTGAAATCAATCATTATAAACCACGATAGCAAATGTGGGTTTATCGTGTTTGATAAACGAGATTCAGCAGAGAAATTTGCCAATTCAATTAACGAGAATGGATTAAATCATAATAAAAAAACAGCAGGTCTTTTGGTCTTAGAAGGATCTCCAATGAGAGTGTGCTGGGGTAAGCAAAAACCATTAGGAAAATCAAAACTGGAGACTAAACATGTGAGTCTAGTCGTAGCCAAAGTCATGAAGCAGTTGGCTGACAAAGATAGAAATTATGAGAATCAAAAGAGTAAAAGCACTCTGAAAACCAGTTTTAATCCACATAAGCACGAAATCGAAAAATCCAAGGGTCATGCCAAGAAGCAAACGAAAGTTATTGGTGACAATACTAGTAGCAATCAACAATTCCAATCGTTAAGTGCAGACTTTGAACTTTAAGATAAAATATGCGACATTTTTTACCTTTTCACATTTTTGTGATGTCGTTTCTTACTAAAAATTCGATGTTTATTTCTTGGAGACAACAAATCAACTGTTTAATTCACACATATAATACATAGGGATATACATATATAAAGCAAGATGGATCACGATCAATACCTCACGATTGTAGTTGCAGTAATACTTTCCCCCATTTTTCTTGTACTTCTAAGATTGATTTGGATATTACCAGGATTAAGGTTACGTACGAAAATTACCAATCAAACATCACTTACAGATATTTCCCATGAATCATCTATTGCAATCTTTTTAGGTTCAGGAGGTCATACAGGGGAGATGTTCAGACTCATCTCAAAATTGGATTTATCCAAATTTTCCAAGACGTGGATCTACTCCTCTGGAGACAATTCTTCCTTCAGGAAAGTCAAGGACTATGAGAACGCACAACCTGACAACAACAATAAAGAAGGGAATTATTTATGTATCCCAAGAGCAAGAAAAGTAGGTCAATCGATTCCACTGACAATCATAACCACATTGTATTCGTTTGCAATATCTGGTATTAAATTATGTCTACTCAAAAACAAACCTTCCATATTGTTGTTAAATGGCCCAGGTACAACTGTTCCAATTGCTTATATTCTTTTTGTGTTAAAGTTCTTTGGGTTGAACAATACTAAAATTATTTATATAGAGAGTTTGGCTAGGGTGAATAAATTGAGTCTCAGTGGATTTTTGCTATTACCAATATGTGACAGGTTCATTGTTCAATGGGAGGAATTAGCTGTCAAGTATAATCGTGCGGAATATTATGGTATTTTAATCTAAGTTAACTCCCTCCACCAAAATGAGTTTTATTTTTTTTGTTTTTCCGTCAAAATTGTTACGCACCCAATTATCCGAGGCTTGAAAATTGCGCGTATCATTTATTACTTTCTAGCACTTTGCAGTCAAATCTAGTCGCTACTATGTCAGGTAAGGCAATGGGAAATAGTTTTCATGGCGAGATATATGAATTTCCTGGAATAGCTGTTGATAAATTTAATATCGCTGCAAGTGCGTATTTCCTAACTCATTCTCATAAGGATCACTTGCTAGGATTAATTAATAAATCATTTTGTAGGCGCGTATACTGTTCCACATTAACCAAACAAATCATTGCATTAGATAATAGATATAAGGATGTCGTTCCATTCTTAGTTCCTAAGGACTATAATTCCCCATTTGAAGTGCTCACAAAGACAACTAGAGTAACTGTCACGTTGATTAATTCGTACCACGCTCCAGGATCTTGTATGTTCTTATTTGAGGGAGGTGAAAAGGCAGCAATGATTACTGGTGATCTACGTGGAGAAGAATGGTGGACGGGATCACTAATAAAAAATCCATTTTTGTTTCCGTATATAACTGGCCTTAAACACTTGGATCAAATATATTTGGATACGACATTCTCATATCGCGGTGAACCATATATTTATATTATGCCAAATAGTGAAGGAATATATGCTGCGATTGAGCTATTAAAATTATATCCCAACGATGACGAGGAGATACAGTTTGTATTTCTAGACGCGGTTTCTGGGTCGGAAGAGGCTTGGTTTCAAATTGTTAATTATTTCCAGGGTAGTCTAATTGCAGATCAGAACATTATCAAAAGAACCAAGTTAACAAATGACGAATCTGATGTATACGCACCAATATTGGGGAGAGGAAAGCTACCCCGTTTCCATGTAGGTTCCATTAGAGCTGATATTGAACCTGCAGGTGTAGTGACAATAAAACATAGCATAGATTTCAATATTGTCGATTATGCTGGATTTTGTATACCTCAAAAGCTTTCCAAAATTGATACAAAAGAACTAGCGCTCTTGAAGGAAACGAAGAAAGGAAACAAATTATATAGATACAACGGCCGAACGTGGATCTTACCCGGAGGAGGTGAAGAATTACTACCCATTAACGTCAAGCTCATGTTCTCTCGTCATTCGTCGTATGAAGAGCTGAGAAATTTTGTGAAACTATTCAAACCAAAACTGGTTTACCCTTGTGTCGAATCCAAAGCAAGTTGGATGAACGGATTTTCCATCGGGCGAGTATTTGGAGACCTTTGCACTCTTGCAACGCACGAGCATCGATATGACATTGAACGTTTCCGCGCGTTTGGGAATCCCTCGAATGGAGTTCGTGACCGACAAGTATGCAGTATCAATCGATGGTCATTCTCTCAATGTCTCGAAGAACAAGAATTTGTGGAACAATACACAAGAAAAGAAGTAGCCTTCAAAGGAACATTGCAATTAGTTCAAAAGGACCCAGTGCTGAATCATGAAAATAAAAGTGCAGCGTTCATGTGGCGTCAAGGGTTTCGATTACAAGGCATAATTGCAGGTAGGGGCGAGGAGAAATATAGGCGATTAATAAATTATCATAAACAGGTTAACGAGAATAAGTTGTTTGATATTAGAAGTGACGGATATTCTAGTAGTTGTGACAGTGATTCATATTTTGAAGATACGGATGAAGATTCATATTCTGACGCGAGCGAAGACGAGGACACCCCGAAGTTTATGGAGTCTTTTAATGAAGATGTGATACAGTCGAGTTTTATGTCTTTGGAACAATCGTTTTCGGGATCAACATATAATTCTGTTTCTCCGTTTGCTGATAGCTCAAGAATTCACAATATTTCAGAAAGATTACAAAATGATCGAACCCATTGGTTTCAATTCAAACTTCAATCACTCTCGAGGAATAGGGTAAACTAATAAATATTTTCAAATAGTACATACAAAACTATTCTCACTAATATACAAATGTTACAATAAACTATCTAACCCTCTAGTTCTCTAATTTTCCTTCCATCTATGTCCACATTTCACACATTTATAGAACGTAGTCATCGGTTCATCAGCAGATCTAATTTGAAGTTGAAAGAAATATGCCTTATCTCCACCACAAGAATCAACTGGACATTGAGCAGTTGTTTGATCGACATTATCCCAAGTACCTTCACCTCCAAGGACATCATCAACTTCTTTTCGTGATAGTTCTTTACGTTCATACATTTGTAACCCGTTTATTTTGAATTCATAAGGACACGTAGGACAGTAAAAACGGTTACAACCGTCATCACCTGGTGATATGAGAAGCATGTTTGAGCAGTTAGGACAGAATGTTAACATTTTGGAAAGATGTGGGTAGACTTAGCCCTGGGTATCTGATGGTTTGTTAGATCTTTCATTCAATCATCTCAAAATTTATCAATTATTTTTCAATTTACGTTTGGAAGCGCAACCATCAACTACTCACTGAAAAATTGATGGATTCCTCCACAAACAATAACAACCACACAAATAACCAAACACAGCAAAGCCAAGACCAATGAGCAAACAGGGTAGTCCAACAAAAAGTGGGTCGATGACTCACATGCTTTCGCCACTGAAAGGCCAACCATCACCATTTATAACCAAGCTTTCCCCAACGAAGCCTCTCATCTTCTCACCGAGTAAATCACCGAATGGTCGAGCAGGTTTACGGTCACCAGAAAGGCGGTCCTTTGCGGATCTTGAGAAAAGTGCACGAAAGCGCTCTGTTAATTTATCTAATATATATCGGCTCTCAATGGACGACGATCACGAGGATGAAAATGGGATATTGAATCAACAAGAACGGAAGCTTGCTGAACGGATCATCAAAGAATCGCGTGGAGAGACCGTCAACGCTGATGATGACGAAGATGACGAGTTTGAGAGACATTATGGTAGTGATGTGGAGATGGAGGAAGATTTGACCGAGAGAAGAAGTAGAAGATCGAAAGCGAAAAAGACCATAGCATATGCTCTGAGTGATTCAGAGGTGGAGGAGGAATCTCTCAGTGAAGATGAGTTTAGTGAATTGTCGGAACGGGAAGATGAACAACCAGCGAAGAAGACGCTCAGAAAAGTAGTTGTTGATTCTGCTTCTACCCCTACCAAAAAAAGAAGTAGGGAGAAAACCCTTGGGGAATATACTCCAGGGAGAGGAAGGCCAAAGAAAGCTGAAGCAATTGCGAGCAAAGTTAAAAGTATATTTCAACAGGATGATGAACTATTCGGCATGGACTCTAGCCCTCAACCCGAGAAGCGAAGTTTACGGTCGATAGAACCACAAAGGAGGACTACTAATTTTATTGATGCCCTTTGGGAAAAGAATTCGTCACAGTCAAACATCCCCATACTCACTGGTATAAAGCAAAATCAAGCTGACACCCAAGAACAATTACCCACACTTAAATTTGAGGCATTACCTATTCCAAAATTGGATTCAGAAGGAAATATCACAGACAAGGAATATTTGGACAAATACTTCGGCGGAATTGATATTACCAAAGTGACAGAAGGAAGATTCCTTGACGATAGGGCGTTCTTCTTGGAAGGCTCCGAAGGGTACTTTGAACAGCATCAATTCAGGTCAAAGGCAAACCCAAATTCTCTTGGAGATGCAGCACCTACTCAACTTGATTATCAAGAATTTTCCTCTTACATTGAGTTGAACGAGTCATTTGCAAGTGCACAAAAGAAAGAACTAACAGAATTGCATAAGTATTTGTACAATCAATGGTGCTTCGAATTGACCCAAGGATTTAATCTCAATTTCTATGGAATTGGATCTAAACTTGATCTCCTTAACGATTTCATTCGGGAATATTTCGGAATCTGGTGGGATGAAGCAATGCCGCAAACCGATTTGCACCCCAAAGTGCTAGTTGTGAATGGATATAATCCCACAATTAATTTCAAGAAACTAGTGATGGAAATTGCGTCTTGCCTCATTCCTACCGAGCAAAATATCAAGCTTCCCCAACATCTATCAGGAACTGTTCCATTTTTGATTAATTACTTAAATGAAGAAAGAAAAGACAACCCCGACCAAGGATTCATTACTCCAAAACTTGTATTGTTAATTCACAATCTCGATGGTGAAGCGTTCCGCCATGAAAAAGGACAAAATTTATTAACTCAATTATGTGGCTTACCGGAAATCTGGTTCCTTTCGTCAACCGATAACCTCAATGTTGGTTTGTTATGGGACCTGTTCAAGATGAAAAATTTGAATTTCATTTGGCATGATTTAACGACTTATTCATCATACTCAACTGAAATGTCGTTTAAGGATGTCATGAGTCTAGGTAGATCAAAGAAGTTTGTTGGAGAAACAGGAGCAAAGTTTGTATTGAGATCACTTACTGATAATCATAGGAATTTGTATCGTATATTATTACAAAATCAATTGGAAACAATGAAGAAGTTGGTGAAAACAAAAAGTGGTAGAAATAGTTTAAAGGGATCGGCGAAGTATGGCATACAATTGAAGAACTTGTATGATTTATGTTTGGATGAGTTTATTACGTCGAATGAAATTACATTTAGAACATTGTTAACCGAATATGTTGAGCATAAGATGTGTCAATTGGTTAAGGATAGTTCAGGAGTAGAGATTGTGTTTGTACCATTTAGTTTTGATGAAATGGAGAGACTTAACCAAGAGGAGTTCCCTAAACAGACATAGAGATACCTTATAATACATAGAGGATTAGAATAGTAGAAAGAAAGTAGCCTAGCACTTCGTTGGTTTAACCTTATAAAGTGTAGATTGAGTATGACGTCAGTGGAATCTCGGTTAAATTTAACCACGTGACTAAAATCTCCTGATTTGGAAATTGATTAACCTATTTTCTATTTTTTTTTTTTTTTTGTTTGGAGAATACTCACCAGAGTGGCATTTCTTGACTATGGCTTGAAGGTGCCCTGTTTGATTCCACCATAGAAATCACGACCCAATTCATCTGCAATCAACCGTACACGCAAACATTTTTATAGACTGATTCTTTGATAATAGACTAGTGCTATCATGGCCAATTTTCCAAAACTCCCTCCAGGCACTGAACTTCAAGTAGGAAGTCATAAAACCAAAATCATCAAATACCTATCAGAAGGAGGATTTGCTCACATCTACAAGGTATCAATTGACCCTTTAGAAGACGATAGCAACATTGGATGCTTGAAGAGAGTAATAGTTCCTGACAAGAATGGATTGCACACATTACGTAAAGAGGTTGATGTGATGAAGACATTACGCCACGGCAGAAATATCGTCAAATACTATGATTCGCATGCTGAAAGATTACCAAATGGGACTTATCAAGTGCTTGTATTGATGGAATTATGCCCTAACAAGTCATTATTGGATTATATGAATGATCATATAAAGACAAAGCTTGCCGAACATGAAATTCTTCTGGTCATGTTGGATATATCTCAAGGAATTTATGAAATGCATAAATTGAAATTGATTCATCGTGATATAAAGATAGAGAACGTCCTTATTGATGCTAAACATAGATTTAAATTATGTGATTTTGGATCAACTACTGTACCCATAATGCCCCCTCAAGATCAACAACAATTTTCTTTCCTAAGGCATGATATTCTTTATCATACAACTCCACAATATCGCGCTCCAGAAATGATCGATTTGTATAGAGGATTTCCAATTGATGAAAAATCTGATATTTGGGCGCTTGGGTGTTTCTTGTATAAATTATGTTATTTCACTACTCCGTTTGAGAACAATGGAGATATTGCCATATTACACGCATCCTTTCAATTCCCTTCATCTCCGAAATTCTCCGGCGACTTGAAAAACCTTATAATTATCATGCTTCAGGAAAATCCAATATTTCGCCCAAATATTGTTCAGGTATTGATGTTAGTTACAAAATTGGCGGGATTTGAATTTGAAGAATTGGGACTTTCAGATTTTTGCAAACTTGGACAATATAACTTCCAAGCATTACATGAATATCAGGTACATAAACAAAACGAAATCATCAGACAAAAACATCTATATTATCAGCAACAATTGGTATCTAGCTCACAAGTACCTAGTACCGCAAGTTTACCTATCCCAGCATCTGTTCCAATTCCTATTGGACCAGATATATCTCTTTCTCCAGTTAAAAATGCAATACATACCGGCCCGAGTCAAGTACAGCAGAAATATGTTCCTGCGGTGCATACAAGCGTGTCAGAAAATAACCTCGATGTTCCACGGCAGGATAACGACAATAAAGACAACCATGTTCAAAAGCCAAATTCTCTTGAAGTTCCGTCTATCTTAGCTACCAAGAGTGGACAAGATTCTGCAGAATCTGCTATGGAACTGAGCGATGACGAAGAATTACTTGAAGATATGGTCGATTTGGAAAAATTGGAAAACGCAGAAGCTAGATTCCCATCCCTAGATGACATCGATAACGATATCAAAACTGCATTAGCCGAGCGGAAAAGTTCCAGTGATGTGAAAGCCGAGTCTTCCACTATTGAATCTACAGAGGAAAGAAGGCACAAGAGCGGAACGGATGAATCGGGTTCTAGAAAATCACTTGAAGTGCCAGATTTAAAGAAGAAACCATACAAGAGTTCCGACGATATTGCTGCATTATCGTCATCCTTACCTCCAGAGAGATTACAAAGTCAAAATACAACAGAATATCATAATAGAGAGGCATGGGAAAAACAATCACAACGAGTATCCATAGACAAAGATGCAGAGAGAATTGCTGATGATATTTTCGGAGTAAGCCCTAACCAAGTTCGAGAGACAATTCATCGAAAATTACCAGAGGAATATAAAGCGATTGATAAACCTGTTCCCAAAATGAGTCAAGACGAATCCCAACCTAAATCATTTCTTTCTCCTCCTCCAAATGTTCAAGATTCCAATCTTCTCGATCTCTCAGAGGACTTGAATACCAAACTAGACATCACCGATAGAGGACCACCAGTCTTTCAGGAGCAAGCTGAACAAAGAAAAAATGCCAACCCATTCCCACATCCTCCCGTTTCTTCCAAAATCAAATCAGTTCTTCCAGAACATTCAACCTCACAACAGAGTAGTTCCAATCCCTGGGGTGAATATAGGATGACTCTGACCGATTCTACGCCTATTCCAATCACATCTCCTCAAGAAATACTTGGAGCTCCTAATGGTGCAATAGCAGATCGTAAACCATTAGATCAATACTCCAACTTGCTGGCTCCTAGACCACAGGAGTTTGTTGAACAGCCAAGCTTGATCGATTTAGAAATCGGCTTGAATTCGTCGTCGTCTGCGTCTACTGTAAGTTTACTCAACAACCATCCTCTTCCCAAACCGGACCATCTTACAATGAATGAAGGAGAATCACAAGTGTCACTAATTGATCTTGAAGTGAAAGAAGAACCAATAACCAATACTTCTGAACCAATTTCAAAACCCAAGTTTAACAAGCGCACATCAGTACTCGTACCTCCAAACCCTTCAAATCTTAAATTCGAAGAAGAGATTATTGATTTTGCTTCGGATGACGAAAACCCAGAAAATGGACCTACCATGAATAGAATGAATATTCGGAATTCTTTAAAGAAGTCAAGGAAATCAGGTGAATACAAGAGATCCGAAAGTTTAGTTAGTGAAACAAAGAAAAGAATTTCGTTTTTTGGTGGAGATTGAGAAGAGAATTTATTGCTAATAGATTCTATAGATTCTGATGTTTCTTTTATATCGAATAAATGCATACCTATGAATATTTCTTGAACCGTATCTTATCGTACTAACTATTGCATTGCACTTCGTTCTGGAATCATCTCTTCGTGGCGGTGGAAAAAAAAATTTACGCGATCTCATCAAGAATTTTTCACGGAATATCACCACCACCCCCTCTCCCCCCCTCAACTCTTCAACGTAGTTAGCAACAATCATAGATGGAGGGATTAAGGAACGAACTTTGCCAGCTACTCTTATTGGCACCTCCTCAGACCTTTAGTCTTACGTCATCACCCTCCCTGAGATTAATCTCTCAGATTTTAAAAGGTGAATATAACTCTGTCATCAAGCACCTTCTACCAACTTGCAACCAACCCATTCTTTCCAAATATCCCGAAATTAATCTTTTACAAGTATTGACTAAATATGTTGATGATACTGTCATTGCCATTCCTACCATAGATGTTCAATTATTGGCAATTGCTTGTCTTCAATTATACATCCAAGCAAACTTCACTGGTCCTCAACCCAGCACTAGTGCCCAATCTATCTGGTTTCCACAAGCAGATGCTGCCAAGTTACAATTTGACGCTGTGGAACTCTTATCTTTAGAGGGTCAGTCAGCTTATGATTTAATGCAGGAACCTTTATATCTCATGATTGCCGAATTATTATTTGAACGTCTCCTCGAAACACCATGGGAATTCTCGCTTTATAATCGTGAAATAACTAAGTATTCCGATAAAGTTTTGGACTATTTCGGACAACTAGCACATAATAGAGCTTCTGGCGAATACGAATTAGCATCTGTATATTGGTGGAAAGTGAGGACGCTACAAGTTCGTCTGTCAGTATTGAGCGAAGCACCAAGTTTAATTTCGTCTATCTCAGGTATATTATTAAACAACAGTTTACCTAATTCCCTTGCCCCTGCAGGTGAGTCCGATGCTGAAATCCAAAGATTGGTACAAGTGCAATATTTGTTAGAAACAGCTAGATTACATATTCATTCACTGACTGAACATGGAGCAATTTCACCTTTGAGTAAAGCAAAAACGATTTCTCAATTCAAGTTTTTGTTATCTGGTGCCAAAGCTAAGAGAACTAAGTTCCAACAATTCCATACTTCGAGTTTGATCGTGCTTGCAAAGAGCGGGATTACCAGTGGTTTGTATGAAGACAACGAAGAAGAAGGTCAAGATGAATCTCCTGAGAGTTTTAAGTTGGACTCGGATTTATTGCTAGAAAAGCCTCATTTTGAATCACTTCAAGATTTGGACTTAGATACCGTGGAATCTGATGCCAAGAGAATCAAGTTCGATTCATTTGATGACGAACAGGAAAGTCAAGATGAGAAACTCTTACCGATTGCAATTCGCCAAACTGACATCCCGGATGAACTTCGAGAATTAGATCCAAATAATCAACCGTCTTTATCCAACCTTGACAATTTACAGCTCCTTCTCCGTCTTACTGTTCTAAAACAAACATCCCCAGCATCCGATCCCTTAGTTGAAGAAGAGCTCCAAGCGTTACTCAGCCGAGTGCTTTACACTTCCACCACCACCGCCAACTGGACGATCTTTTCCCGTGCACTTTGGGAACGTTCGCTCTTGGAAACATCAAAATCACGTACAATTGAGAGAGGAATTCTTCAAATGACTTCGTTGGTTGAAGAAATGGGTCTTAAAATCAAAACCAGAGTCATTCCACAAGCAGCTACTACAGAAGCACCAACTGCAATCACAGCATCGCGTGTTAGATTTATTCACCAACTTCCATTACTCCCTCAATGGGCCATGGACGCCAAACTTGCAGAGAAGTATATGTCATTGGGTATCTTACGTTCTGCGCTTGAAATTTATCAAAGATTGGAAATGCACTGTGAGGCGGCATTATGTTATGCTGCTGTTGATAATGAGCTCGAAGCTGAACGAATTATACTCCGTAGATTGGAGACTCATCCTAATGATGCACGTGCGGTGTCGATATTGGGTGATATCAAGCAAGACCCTTCATTATGGCTCAAAGCATGGGAGATTGGACGATATGCGAAGGCCAAGGCATCACTTGCCAATTATTTTTATACCCCACCTACACAATCTGGATTAGTCAAGAATATCGACTTGGCAATTGAACACATGCATGATTGTTTAACTGCTAATCCGTTAGTATATCAAAACTGGTACTTTTATGGATGTTGCGGATTGGAGTCTAGTCAATTTGAGCTTGCGAGTGAGGCCTTCACAAGATGTGTGGCATTAGATGAGACGAATTCGTATGCGTGGTCTAACTTAGCCAGTTCCTTGTTGAAGTTGGATAAGACGAAACCTGCATTCAATGCTTTGAAAAAGGCAATTAGGTGTGGTGGAGAGCAGAGGAAATCATGGAGAATCTACGAGAATTATATGATTGTAGCTGCAAAGCTTCATGAATGGAATGATGTATTAATCGCTGCTAGAGAATTAATCGCCATTCGAAAGGCTGATGGTGATAATGCTATAGATATTCCTGTTATGGAAAAACTTGTTGAAATTTTGACTTCTACAGAATTCCCTCAAGATGATGATTCAAGACTCACTCACTATCAAAGATCATGTGTTGATCTTATCTGTAATATCATGCCTACTGTGATTACATCCTCTACCAGATGTTGGAGAATAGTCGCCAGAGTAGAATTATGGCGTAAAAGACCTTGGGCAGCTTTGGATTGTCATGTGAAGGCATATCGTACCGTATTGAGTAATCCTATGCTTGAATCAGATGAAGGAATTTGGAATGAAGCCGTAGATGCATGTGCTGATTTGATTAGTGCTTATGAATCATTAGGTGAATTGCCTGGGAAACATAATGCTGGAGATGTTGTTTGTCTGGATTGGAAATATAAGGCTAGAAGTTCGGTTAGAACTTTGATGTCTAAGGGGAAAGAGATGTTTGAAGATTCGCCAGGTTGGGATAGATTAGTAGAGATGAAGGAAGATTTAAGTAATAATTAAAAGTATTGCATATTATAAATAAATAAATAGATAGATAGATAAGGCTTGTGTTTTAATGAAGATCGCTTATAATACTAAAGTTATCAAAATCAATTTTAAATGTATCTTCTTGTTTCATTGACAGATTGCGAGCTAGAGGAGTTCCTCGTTGAAGAGTTGATTGTCGTGAAAGATTTGATTGGTTTGGAGCAAACTTTGCTATCAGTCTTGCTAAGAATTCAAAGCAATGTCTTACCAATTGTTTAGCCATAGGCAGATTTTCCCATTTCAATAAATAACAGGCAGTGAACAAAAGTAACCTTTCCATAGATCCATATTTGAAAGCTTCAAACCAAAAAATTGCCATAACCACGGTCTCCATGATGGCAATTATCCATAGCAAGAAGTTTTTGAACGGTAACTTTAAAAATGACGGTGTTGCATATTTCCCAAATGAACTCTTTGACAATAAGCATGATTCAGCTTTGACTAAACCCACCAAGCATAAACTAGAATGAATAATCAAATATAACACCTTGAGAGGATTTTTGGGTGATCTTAATATTAACCCACTTGTGATTAACATAAATGTAGTTTCATTTCTCAACATTGAAGAAACAGGATCGTCAATAAATCTAATTCTGGAGTTATGAATCAACCTAACTCGATTCTTATCAAATGTAACAAATGAGGAGCTAAACATATCAATGAATGATTTAGCTTGATAAATTGCACAAAGTATATAACCAATTATTGAGCTTGTAGTTGATATTATATATGAATATTTTTGTTTGTGTGGAGTTTCATGTTTGTAAACATGAAAGAACCAGATAAATCCACAAAGAACAGTTATCATCTTACAACCAATCCAAAGTTCAATCAAAACATTAGCAAAGCTCTTCCAAGAAGTAGCTAACAATTGTTTATATGAGGCGTAAATGTAAAGATTTGTTTTCTTAATGAGGTCTAGGAAACTAATTTTCATGGATCTGAATAAGTATACGAAACAAACACAATAAAATTCAATAAGAATGGCTAGAAAACGGATAATTGGTAAATCGGATAAACTAACAAGTATTTGGTATACACTCAAGTACACTGAGATAGGAACAACTTTTGACATTGGTGTGATATTTTCGAATAGAGTTGATCAAGGGGAAAGGGCGTTAAAGATTATTTGTACAATTGCATTTTCACAAAAGGTTGGCTGCTAATTTGAACTTATAAATTTTGTAGTTGGCTGCGAAACAAAATTGTCACTTGGAAAATAATCACGTGCTCTGAGTCAGGTTCCAATTTCACGTGACACTTAATTCCGTTACACAAAGCAATGTCACGTGACGTTTAAATCCGTGACACAAAATTGGAAAATTTCGTGGCATAGTGGTATCAATCACAGCGTTTAACTCTCCAAAATTTTGGTAGCGCAGACCCCTAGGTTCACCATGTCCTAAGTTCGACTCTGAAATGGAACATTTTCATTTCACTGTTTATCGCTTCTAAAATATAGTTTCTTGTAGGAAATTTGATGAACTAAATGAATTGAGTGTTCCCGAGTTACTTTGTTGGAAGAAAAAGTTTGATGAATTGCGATTCTTCTGGTCTAGCATAAGATTGTGAACATATGAAACACAAATTAGATGATCGCATTATAGAACACTTGAAACATTTCATTGTTGTATAGTTTGCTGAATTTGATTTAGTAGCTAATTTGATACTCTATTTGGCATGTTAGAATCCCAAAGTATTTGACTTTTCTAAAGAATGTGTCTATTATCGGAGGACATAAATCGCCAAGAGTAGTGTTGGATTTAGAATTGCTTAACAATTTGTCTTTGACGATGAATCTTTTAAATCATATGTTGATTCGGATACAGCCATATCACATTGCAAATACTCGTTCGTTGGTATGATTTTGGAGCTAATTTGGTGCCACCTAGAATTTTTCGGGTTTTCAGTTTTTCGGTAATTTTTGTAATAAAAGAGATTTATTTGCAGCAATTTTCAACCAAATCAAAACGGAAAAAATTTGCAACTAGTTTAAAAGCTTAATTTAACTTACTAATGAGCAAGGATGAGATCTAATAAATTAGATGAAGCCATGCCCCTTTATTTCCTCAAGAAATTACCAATATAAACCCCTATCTAGCAGAGAAAAATTCCAAAAACGCCGCGTTCGTGCTATTTAAAGAGAAGGGTAAGTTCCTCATCGTTTCGATTCTGCCTCATTTTGACAAGAAATTACGAGAATCGGGAAATAGACATGTCAATTCAAACCCTACACATTGTTTATTTATACTGATATACTATATAGTTCCAGCCGTATTATGAGTCTTGTAAGTAAATTTATATGGCATAAAGAGTGGCGTATAATTCGAAAGTAATTTGTTAATAAATCAGATATTTTCAACAATATAATGGAGAAACCTTGGCACGTGCCACTGAGGGGAGTTGTTACCAAACGTTGAGTAGGTGACAAATTATAACTTCATATGGGTTTAAGAGGGACTAGATAGTTTCCGAATCCCGGGTTGCACGCCATCAATAGTTTACTAGTGGTTTCTGTTCCTTTAAGGTTCCTTTAAGATTTGATTTTTTGGTAATTTATTTGTCATACCAAAGCTCTACAATTTGTTGTGGTATTACAATTTACAAAGAGAATTGTCTTGGAGATTCGATAAGTTGCAGAATAGTTGATTACGATAAGCTTTCAAGACTTCTGGTTTTATGATTATGTGCCAGTAATTAAAAGGATACAGAGAATATATATGGTTACACAACTTAAGAATAAGAATAAGAATTTGACCAAGAAGGAACAAGAAAAAGTCGCGTGTCTCTAAACATAATTTGACTGCAGGAACAATCCTTGAGTGTGCTCAATAACAAAGGGTTGTTGTTAATTAAAATGAAACAAAATCGCAAGGCCCCCTTTCTTGCTTCCGTTGTTTTAATTTTCCTCTGTCAATTCAATCCATTAACATTTAGATCACCGTATAAGTAAGTTTCTAACAAAAAGTTCAATCTCTGAACTACGTTCATTAAGTTAGTTAGCTCCGCTGAAGAAGCCAAAAAAATTTAAAAATAAATTTACGGAACAAAGTGGTCAACATACTCAACAAACAAACTCTCAAACAAACAGAACAAACCATAATTAACGCTTTAATAATTTATTAACAACTCACACCATTTTTAAAATTTTTCAATAGCCAACAACTAACACAACCACTAGGCTTAAAGAACACTACCCAGAGTATATACAAAACTAACGTTATACCACACTTACATTTACATTTACATTCACAATAAACATACATAGATCTATAAACATTTTATCAGATTTTTTTACTTACAATTAATTATTGTCCATAACCACACAACATAACAAATACATAACAGGCCCATGTCGATCGACGATAAATACATTGGATTGGGATTAGCAATGTCCTCGTCCTTAGCTATAGGTACATCCTTCATCATCACAAAAAAAGGTCTTATGGATGCTGCTTCTCGAAGTTCTTCCGGATCTGTACAAGCTCAAGATTATTTACAAAACCCTATATGGTGGGGAGGTATAATTACCATGGCCATTGGTGAAATCGCCAATTTTGCTGCATATACCTTTGCTCCAGCAATTTTGGTGACTCCTTTGGGTGCGCTTTCTGTTATTATTGGTGCTGTATTAGCAGCAATCTTTTTGAAAGAAGAATTGGGAACTTTGGGGAAAATGGGCTGTGCTATTTGTTTAATGGGATCTGTAATTATCATTTTACATGCACCTCCCGATAAAGAAGTTGAAACAGTTGACGAAATATTGGGTTATGCTACCCAACCAGGATTTTTATTTTATTGTACCCTTGTTGGATTATATTCATTATTTATGATTTATAAAATTGTCCCTAAATATGGTGATACTAATCCAATGATTTATTTATCAATTTGTTCTTCAGTTGGTTCCATTTCAGTCATGTCAATTAAAGCATTTGGTATTGCTCTTAAATTGACTTTAGGCGGTAATAATCAATTTACTCATGTTTCAACTTACTTATTCTTAATTGTCGTTGCCTTATGTATTATAACCCAAATGAATTACTTCAATAAGGCATTAGATCAGTTTGACACTTCGATCGTTAATCCATTATATTATGTCACTTTTACAACATGTACACTTGCAGCCAGTTTTATTTTGTTTAGAGGATTCAATACAACTTCTGCAGTTGACATTATTTCATTGCTAATTGGATTCTTGATTATATTTAGTGGAGTTTATTTATTAAATATTTCAAGAAAGGAAAATGATGGTAAAAATAGAGAAATCTTTGGTGTACACGCAACTAAAGATATGGCACCTATGGATAACGGTGTTGGAGGTTTTAGTACTGTTAGACGTTCAATGCAAATAAGTAGAAGTATTGATTACAATAACGAAGAAACAGTTGGATTAAGAAGGTTTGATAGTTTTGAAATCAACGAAGAAGATGAACTTGACCATTATAATAGATAGTCATTTGCCATCAATACAACCTGTCATTTCCACACATAAATTTTTCATTCTATAGATTGTCTTTTTATTTTGTACATTATAAATACACATTAGAGAACACTACCCGACTCCGTTTAAGAATCAGCAGAGATCTCCTTATCTTCTATATATATATATATTAGAAACATGCAAAAAAGACGATCTAGATTAACCCTATATAAACCACACGATATTTATGCAATTCTCTCTAAATGTCATCGATGTCCAAGTCATCTTCACTTTCATCTTCATCTTCATTACCGAATTCGAAATTAACATCTTCATCTTCATCAGCACCGAAAGTATCAGTTTCATTAATCTTTGCATTTTCAGGTAATTCACCCATATTCTTTAAAGTTCTAGCCTCATCAGAATTGAATTTATGCACAACATCACATTGATCATCTTGGAAATCTCTTAAACAAACCAATATAATATCACCTTGACCCATCCAAACCTTTTTTCTTAATTTACCTCTAATATGTCCCATTCTTTTTATACCATCAAAACAAGAAACTTCTAATCGTCCATTACCTAACATTTTGGTGATTTGGGCATATTCTTGACCTTCTTCTTTAAGAATCAATTCTCTCTTTTGACCAGAGTTATCGTTCTTTCCTCTTCTTCTATTCTTACCACCTTTTCCTTTACCTGTTTTACCCATTTTGGCTTATCTGTTCTTAAGTGTGATCACAAGAGTGTATAGGGTATTCGAGAAAATTTTTTTTTTTTAGATTTTATTTCATCACACACAAATTTCTTTTTTTGGTTTTGGTGTACAAACTGATGCCTGATTACGTAAGGAACCATTACGTAATCGGGAATATTTCACAGTTAACCAAAACTATTAGAAAGAAAAACCAATGAACTAAACATCTCCATACAAAGAACAGCTATTCCAAAAACTATCAATTGTAATAAATAAAAAAAGATGGATTCTTTTGAAGCAGTGAATCAATTCAAACAGATTCTTAAAACCCTAACACCTTCAATTCAAAACTTAACTCGAGCAGCTCATTTTGCTCTTAAACACAATAATAAAGAAGATTACCTTTTCCCCATCATCTTGGAAACATTACAGGATCCTAAAGTTGAGCTTAATACCAAATCAACAATATTCCAATTCTTGGATATATTAGTTTCAGAGACTCATTCTCCCATGTTTAAGAATCGTGAGAATATGCCATATATTCATAATATAAAAACAAATCTTCCAATAATCTTAGAATGTGTAATTCCAGAGGGAGAAAATTATGCCAATTTATATACCTGTTATAATTGTCTTTGTTCAATATCAAAGCATTTTAAATTAGATTCCGAAAAGTACATAAATCAATATAACACCATCCCCACATCCGATTGCACCACCACTTCGGATCCCTCCGATGATCCTTTGATTGTAGCCTGGAAGTTCCTAATCTCAATCAAACACCAATCTCATCACGATCGTGCTACACTCCTTCGAGAAGAGCCTATAGAAGTCAGTACCGAGAATGAGTTGTTCCATATTCGAGACAAAACAGAAACAGATACAACTGGCCAGTTATCAAAACGACAAATTATCTCACGTATGGAGGATGACAGGGAAGCACATAAACGTTCAAAAGAAATACTATGGCTTGTAAATAGAAATACAACTTGTACATATCCTACTGAAGACGAGTTTCTTGATTACTATTGGTCGAAATTCCATCGGTTGGATGAAGACAAAGAAGATTTTTTACGTTCATTGGGTGACATAAACGATCTAGTTAAAGGGAGTTATAAAGATCGTCAGTTTTAGAATTAACTTTGTAAAACAAATTAGATTAATGTCTCTATATATACTATATAAATATAA
Source organism: Hemisphaericaspora xylofermentans (assembly GCA_002105455.1). Taxonomy (NCBI): domain Eukaryota; kingdom Fungi; phylum Ascomycota; class Pichiomycetes; order Serinales; family Debaryomycetaceae; genus Hemisphaericaspora; species Hemisphaericaspora xylofermentans. The sequence continues at coordinate 64,186 of NDXA01000042.1, read as the reverse complement.
TTGGGTAGGTTATTTCAAATTAGCTTTGGAAAATATACGTAGAATTTCATTTATACCTCTGACTCCAAATCCTGCTGCCGTCTTCACTTCAGTTCCAGCTGCTAATAATAAAGTAATAGTCAAGGTATTCCTGATTTCCCCAGTGTGTCCCAAGTGGTTAATATATTCATAATTCGACTCATCAATGGTTGTCAAACCTCCACTATAAAGAATAGAACCTACTTTGAGATCCCTCTTCTTGTGATAACCTAATATATATCTCAACGCTTCCAAATTAACTTGATTCTTCTGTACAACAACCGAATTCCTAATAAGAGTAGCATGCAATCCAACACCCTTTTCGTCGACATCCTCATACAATTCGTTAATATGCTGAATTAAATCCCCCATAGCACCCAAGCTTCGTTGTCTATCCTCGATAAATGACTTACCCGCATGGAATCGAATCGTACTATCCTGAACTTCACAGAAAGAACCAGGTAGCCTTTCAACTTTAGACTCCACCAATTGCGCAACTTGTGACATCCAGGCTTTCAGTTCCGCAACGTCAACAATTGAGGTCCATTCCTTAGAACCGATAAGTTTGATGTATGAACCGTTTTCAGCAATGAGACCAATATTAGGATAACGTTTGAACATGATATCTAAATCCTTGCAGTTGCAAAAACTAAAGATATAGACATATGTGTCCGGGTCTTCAACTAAATTGCTCAACAATCCTGCCAATCTTGCCGGTTCGGAAATATTGACTTTACCAGATGACGAACCCCCACCATTCTTATTTGCGTTAATGCTAGTATTGGAAATTTCAACAGCTAAGAATATTAATCTCTTCTCATTTTCACCCTGTTGTATGAATTCTTCAAAGTTTAGTTGATTAAATGTTTGTATAGCACCAGATTTTTTATAATCGGACCTCCAAGCATCGTCAATACTCTTTAAACAATTTCTTACCCAACTCTTGGAATCACGAGTTATGACAAAATCATGACAATTCTTCCATCTAGCCTGCTTTTCCTTAGGGAACATGGTAAGACAATGTTTGAAAGCTTCAGAAAACTTCTTCAAATCCCATGGATTGATCAAAATAGCCCCTTGACCATTGCATGATAACAAGGTTGATGAACCAGTAAATTCCGACAACATCAATGGTGATTTCTTTTCACTGGTGGCGATGATATATTCATGACAAGTAAGATTTAACCCTTCTCTCATAGATGAAACAACGAAGATATCAGCTTCACATTGTAATGCCAAATATTGATCGAAATCAATATCACGTTGTAATAACACGACTGGTTGGACAGTGGAAATGTTTTCTGGAAGGGAATTTATTCTGGTGACAATTTGCATAATTTCTGCTTCATATTGAGAATCGACGTGTGATCCGTTACCAATACAAATTTGAATCAAGACAGCTGAATCGATATATTCTGGATTGTGCTTTAAAAACATTTCATAAGCTAATAATTTGTGTCTGATACCTCGTAACTTATCCATCTTATCCCTACTAACGATAAGTCTTTGATTTTTCCACTTCTCCTTAATTAATTGACGCCATTCTTTAACTTGTTCACTTTCAACAATTTCTGCTAAGGCGTTAGCATCAATACCAATAGGGATTGTATTAGCAGTAGTAAGATTCCCTTCATAGCTAACACCGCCATATTCACTTGTATCAGCCAATAATAACCTATTACAAGTTTGTAAGAAATGACGAACATATTCATCGGTTTGGAAGGAAATGCAGTTGGCTCCCAACATACCTTCTAAAATCTCATTCCTTTGAGCGAAACATCTAAATACTTCTGATGATGGGAATGATACATGCAAGAAAAGTCCAATTTTGGCATTTGGCAATTTCTCACGAACTAATTTAGGAACAAGCAATAAATGATAATCATGAATCCAAATCATATTTTCGGAATCCTCAGGGTTTTCACATTGGTTATTTTCACGATTGTATGTCTCAACAATCTTATCAGCAATTAATTTATTCATTAAAACATAATGACTCCAAGAATGTTCTTCAAAAGCTTTTGATTTAGCATCATCGGGGATTTGATAATGTAAAGTTGGCCATAAGATTTGTTTGCAAAAGGATTTGTAATGGCCCTCAAAAGTTAAATCGTCTGGAAAAACAACTTCACAATCATAATGATTAGTCATTTCTTCAGCAATATCGGATTTTATTTGATTTGGAACATCATCTGTGGGCATATCGATAATACCAACCCATTTCTTAGAAGAAATAGTGCCAGTGTGGACACTTAAATTGACGGCTTTAGTTAAAGAACCATTACCATTTTCAGTAGATTCAACTGTCCACGGAGCACTTTCAAAAATATTATCGCCATTTAATAAATTTGCTTCTAAGCCAGGTTTTGAAAATCCACCAAAGGGAGCCAATCTATTTTCATTCTTCCCATGAATCATATCATTGAAACTTTTCTCAAACGTAGAGATCTTTTGATCATCTGGAAGAGATTGACTAGTTGATTGGAAAGTGTTGTTTTGAGGATCACCTTCTTCAGCAGAAATTAAGGAACTAACACTAGTGTTGGAATGTAAAGTATTAAAGTCAAGTTTTCCAATAGTCGATTTTGCATAATTTGTAGGCACTAAAGAAACCAAATTTGAGGTTGAACTTGCACGCAGCAAGCTACCTGTTGTACCACCACTAGAACCACCTCCTATGGTAGAAATAGTTGGAACCGCAGAGGAAGAAGCACGGCTAATTCTTAAACTTGGAGGGATTCCATCACTTGGTTTTTTGGGCTCAATGATGGAACTCTCTAACTTGATATTGCTAAAACGGGACTTTGGTTGAATGAACAGTGGATTCGGCAAATCACCAGTCGACACCAAATTCGTTTCTGTATAAGGACGTCTCGAATTAGTTGATCTTCTACTGTAAAAGAAACCTTCGGGAGTATCTGCCCTTGGTTCATAGCTTCTTGTTTGATATAATTCTCTACCTCTCAAAATTGGAGAGGCTGTTTGTTGCTTAGATAATGAAGGCAATATTGATTCATTGTTGTCGTTGGTATCAGTCAAGTCAACACTTTCTTGAATTGATTCAATATCAGAAGAATCAACTTCAAACTGAACTGTGTAGGGAAGGAATCTATGAGTGGTATTTGTTAGTATGTGTGACTCGGCGTAATCCTAAAGAGGCAATGTTGTAAAAAAAAAAAAGAATGTATCTTACTGTGATATTTGGCAGCTTTAAGACACAGACTTTTTATGTCTAAAAAGTGGTATACATACAATGATCCAATGATTACTGTCATGATTGATTAAGGATATGCTAATGTTTAGCCGTTGTTATCTATGAACTGATTGTTCTCCAAGCAAATTAGTGTAAATCTTAGATAAGGGGTAACGGGTAGTGTAATGTTGGTTAATTAAATTGATGGTTGATGTAAAATAAAATAAAATCTTGAATTAACTAATCTTGAATTGCTTACCTTATATAAATATATTCAATTCAACTATAATTGTTCTCTTTATTTATATGAAAGTGGTTTTTAGAATTTATGATGATAATAATGTGGTAATAATATTCTTATTGCTCTATGATGAAACTACTATATGTTATATTTATACGCACACTCGTGGGTATCGAGGAAGGGTGAATATTTATATCTATTGTATGTTATATATATTGTATTGTCTAAAGTATGTGTAGTTAGTTGAGATGTGTGTATATCCTCTTCTGGTTATGTATGTGGTAAATCTGGGGGGTTCCAGTGATGTTGCATGGTTAACGCTTGAAATGTGGTAAAATACCTTTTAATGATGTCATTGATTGATGCGAAAGTTCTAGAACAATAGAAATCGACCACACCGTAAAAATTAACACACACAAAAGACTTCGACCTATGATCAGATATAAAATAGATTCATCTCCAATACTACGATTACTATACATCTAATTACTACTATACAACATCTTCCATATCATCGTCTTCATCATCATCTGAAGAAAGGTCTGATAACTCTCGAAATATAGATTGTTCGATATCATCAACCTCCTCCTTTTCTTCTACATTCCCATTTCTAGCTTGATTCTTAATATCGTCATCAATTTGCAGATTTGAAGATAGCAATTGTTCCTGTTCTTGCGCTTGAACGTTTTCTTCATTTTGTTCTTCATCTTCCTCCGAATCTTCAAAATGAACCTGTCTAAGTCTTTGTCCTTCTTGTTGATCTCCCTCAATTACCACTGTACCACCACCTCCTCCGCCAACACTTGACGGCCTACTGTCATCTCCCCCAACTCCACCCAAGCTCGAAGGTCTACTACTATCACACTCAGAAATATTCTCGCCGTCACCAAAGCTAAGCCGAGGAAACTCATGTCTCGTTTCCGCCTCATCTTCCAGCGATTCGTCTTCTGAAGATGATGAAGCACCTCGGAAATTACTAAAATTAAATTGTATCTCATTGGCTTTCTGTAATTCTCGTTGTTCGCGTTCACGACGTAACTTTTCTTCTAATAATTTTGCCATCTTCTCTTGTTTCTGTTTCTCTGCTTTCCTTATTGACGAAACTACATGTTTGAATTCATACGATAATATTTCCTTGAATTCCTTTTCAGTTTCTAAGGTGGGCTTAAGCGTAGCATATGGCGAATAATACTGCTCTGTCCTGAGAAATATATTCCCTTCGCGTAACTTTCGTTTCTTGATTTGGGTTTCTTCGTGCTCCATTCGGATCACTTTACGTTTCTGGGCGTAGGAAACGAAATCGAATACTTTGGATTCTGTCGGAGTAGGAGTGGGGGTGGGCTGCACATGAGAAATTACAGTGGGAGTAGGTACCTGAATAGGTGCAGTCTGCACTAGAGTGGCCGTTCCTTCAATTGGAGTCCCTGTATGAGGAGAAGGGTGCACAGATTTAGGTAGGTTTCCATCAACAATTTGTACGGCTGTCTGATTCTCTGGAGATACATTTTCTGTTCTCTCGTCTTCTTTATTAGCTTCCTGCAATTCGTTTTCATGCTCTATCTTTTTTACATCGTTATCCTCCTCTTTACCCTTACCTTTTGACTCTATCTTTTTTTGTGTTTTCTCCTCTTTTTCAACTTTTTCCTGTTGATCAATTTCCTCCACTTCAAACCCCTCCAACTCTTCTTCAAACTTCTTGTGCCACTCAATCTCTTCATTCTCCGTCAAATCCCTCAACGACTTCTCAATCATCCTCGACTCGTCTACTAACTTCAACCTCAACTCCTTCAAATCCTTAATTGTGTCCATATACTTCGGGGTAGACTGATATGTATAATCAGGTGGGAAATCAGGTAGATACGGGGGAATATAATTTCCCTTTTCATTTAAACGTGGTACTAAATTGGTAATCTCATAGTGTTCATTAATGAAGAATGGTAAACTTTGCTCATCAATTTCATCATCCCTTTGCGCTCTTTGCTGCAACTCTTCAATCTGTGTTTTGACAAGTTTCAATTCCTTATTATATTTGCCCGATATTTCCTTCGAGGCAATTACCTCACCGCATATCTCATCAGGAGTAATATTTGTGGTGGTTAGCAATAGTTGTATATCCGATATAGTTGGTTTATGTCTCCTCTGAATCCTCGAATATTCTGCCATTTTGGATATAAAGGCATTCATAAACCGAATAGATAATTCTGCAATTTGGTCAAGGAATTCATGGCTATACGATAACCCTTTCGATTCAAGAAAGATGGCTATTAGTTTTTGCAATTGTATATGCATTGGAGATGAAACCATCTTCAAAGTATCTTCCGACGATGTTGTTGGTATTATTGGTGCTATATCTCTGATATAACATTCGTCCGTCTCGGTGGATGCAGTATCGTTATAAGCATCCCCATTACTTGATACTACTGAGTTCATTTAATTAAGTGTCTAATTGTTTTACAATAAATAAACCAAAGGTATATTTATAGTTCCACTGTTCATGTTGATTATTTTTCGTGTTCATCAAAAATAGAATTCTCATGAACCGGAGTGTCGCGACATTTTACAGTCGCGACATCCACAACTCATAGGACTCCTAAACACAAACAACTTGACATTAAACTACACATATCCTAGAAGAATCTAACTATTAATTCCCACCTAATAAGTATTCAATAGCACCTTGAACACTACCACCAGTTCTTCTAAGAGCTTCTACATTTCTGTCAAAATCGAAAAATCCCATATCATTCAATTGTCTCAATTGATTCTCGTATCGTTCTTCGGGTGGTCTATTGTCAACAGGAGCGGCATTGGCACCTCCAACACCAGCCCCGCCAAATAACACCAGTGGATCGATAGGTGGAATACCATTAGGAAATAAACTGGCGAATGGGTTGGCTGCAGCCGCATTTGCATTTGTATTGGCATTTACATTGGCACTAGGAGTAGTATCGCCACTACTATCCGTACCACCGGTAGTAGGATTGGCACCTGGAGCTGGAAAAGCACCAGCGGCACCTGCACCAGCGGCGCCTGCACCACCAAATCCACCCATTCCCCTGGTCATCTCCATCATACTCTGCATCATCTGAGGGTTAGATAGCATTTGTCTCATGAACGGACTACTCAATAATTCTCTAGCCTGTGGACCCATAGCTCTTAATTGTGGGTTTTGTTGAATCATGAAATCTAACATTTGTGGATTTGATAACATTGCATTCATTTGTTCTAAGAAAACCGGATTTGACATCATGGCTGATAATTGTTCCGGATCGGGGGCAAATCCGGTATTCATGCCTCCGTCGGGACCAAACATTGATGCGTTTGGGAGTTGAGCATAGCCGGCGTATCGAGCACCCGTTAAATCTGCCAAAGGGTTAAATGAACCTTGTCCCGATGCAATATTGTGTGGGACTGAGGTGTTGGCAGTAGCAGGGGCGGTGGATGGGGAACTAGTTGCTGCCGAGTTAGACGTTTCCGGGTTTGCACTTGCTGGAGCTGCACTCTTGACAAGGTGTATTGTATGCCCGTTTTGTACTTTATATGAAGAGACGATTTCGGCATCCTTTAACACTTTACCAGAATATATTAATCGTTGTCTGGCTGCTGGAATATCTGGTGCTTGTTGGGCGACCAATTCTTTTAATTCCAATACTGTGATAGACGGATCAAATGTGATTTCATATTTCTTGTCTCCTGTCGACTTGATGGTTATTGTAATGGAGTCTGACATTGTTGGTGTATGTTATCTTTTCTTCGTGTTTTATGAATCAATTGATTGATTCTACTATGAAAAGTTCAGAAATCCGTTGAGTAATTCTTTTTGTTTTTTGCCTGCCTGTTCGATTGTCTGAGAGTCAGTCGAGTTAACTGAGTGTTTTTTTTTTCCTTCTCGAATGTGAAAGAATAAATTTAAATTTCTACTCAGACTACTGCCAGTTCAGAACTTTATGATTGTCAATCACACCCAAACTATTAATAGTTGAAGAGTAAGGAAGTGGGGATTTACGATAAACTATACTTCTTTATATACTTTTTACTTGATCTTCGTTTGTTCTTTTAGGGTAGTATTTCCTGTGCATGTTGACTACTCATTAATAGATTTTTCAGTACAATGTTAGATGTTTGAGGTATACCAGCAAGAGACCGTAAATTCAATTTAACGACCTGAACTGGAAGCATGAAATGACCCAATTGTCAATTGACGCTCTATTTATTGTAACTGGATGTATGGATCGATATTATCTCATTTCCCATATTAGACACCGAATCATGAATGATTGCGGCAAAGCCATCTCCACAACCACAGAATTGTAACTTTTTTGTCATAGTTTGTAATCCCAAAAACGTACAACCAGTGTGGACGGTACAAGTATTTGTAACCATAAGTCATTCTAATAGCAGAGATTGCGATGGGAACTTAAATCAACAACTTCCATACCATGATCCAATTATTCTTTCGGGATTCATCTCTATAATCAAAGTGATTAATACAACCTGCTACAATTTAATGAACGGTTAATCAACAAAGTTATTAAACTATAAAAATTATACAAAGACTTTTTAGAATAATCCTATTCTTAATACTCAATACAAGAAGATACATGTCCGATAATACACCCTTTAAAACAAATTACAATTAACACTAAAGCAAGTCCTGATGAAAGCAAGTCCTGATGAAAACAAATCAAATAAATAAACAGTCCAAAATATCTCTCTCATTCAACCCTCTATGAAGTCTCTACACTTTAACCAAAAGACAGAGAAATCATTGCTTCTTAACTTCTACCCTCCATCCACATTCCAAACAACTATATCCATCGATTCCATCACCAAACTGTACCATCCCTTTACTTTGCATCAATGACCACTCGCCTTTAGCTGGTATTTTCTTGCATTGTAAATTCAAACAACGGGCCAGCGTCTTTTTATATCTCAACCCACACGAATTACATAATTGTCCTTCTTTAATTGACCATGATGGTCTCCAACAGGGAGATTGATCGGAGCCACAAGATATACAAACTCTTGGGGTATTGTGATGGTGGTGATAGTGATGGGTTGGTGAATGTTTGCTAGTTGGTGATTTTGGATCGTTAGATTTTGATTTGGTAGGTGGGGATGATGGTTGATGTTGGGGATGCTGGGTCATGGTCGGGGATTTATGATGGAGAGAAATTATCGGTGGGAGCGTGGTGGTTGTGACAGCGGTGGTGGTGAAGTATGAGCTTGGTTGGGAACTAGTACCTGTATAACTTGCAAGAATTGGAGATGTGGCAATGTTGTAGTTGTTGCTGTAGTCAGTATACGCATGAGTAGTGCCATAAGAAGATTGCATCGGTGATAATTGGGGCTGCTGTTGCACGGTTGTTGGAACTTGGCGTGGGGTAGGTAATGGGGTTTCCACTTTCTTAGGAGATGAAGTTGACAGTTGGTCAGAACGACGAGATAATTGAATCAATGATTGTGCCAATTCTAAATATTCCGGATATTTTTTTACATCATTTAAGTAAGTTTGGTTCAAATATGTATAGTTTGATTCATATGGGAAATTTATCTTACGCTCATCAAAATTTATTTTTGGTAATAATGTGGATTTATTACTTATAAGTTTTGAACTTATTCTCGAATCAAAATTAGGTTTTCCTGAGGATGCCATTGAACTTGCAGAACTGTTAAATGAATTGTCCCTAGTAGGAACACCACTTGAAGAAGACGATATTGTTGTTGTCGAGGTTGCTGCTGATGAATTTGCACGAGTAGCATGTTTGGCATTATTAAGGTAATTGTATTGATTAAGATTAAATGCTTTAGATTCTTTAGTTATCTTATCTAGTAATTCATATCTCCAATTTTCATCATTTGGTTTGTATGTGTCGAAATAATCTAACGAAACAGTAGGAGTTATTGGTTTTAATTTGATTGGTGCCTTGGGAGTGATTGGTGCGGAGTTTAACGCGGCTACAATGCTGGGCAATCTAATCTTTTTCTCTGGTGCAACCGGTAATTCCACTTCCTTTTGTTCAAACGATAAAGCAGATGAAATAATTATTGGTGAAGATTTAGGCGAACTGGATGGTGATAAAGGATTAACAAATCTTTTTCCTGGTGAAAGAGATCTGCATCTAAGGTTTTTCTCAGATCTGGCTGGTATCGCACCATTTGATTCATTTGAGCACAGTGATAACCTACTTATTTGTGATTCCGGTAAAGGAGATTCAGAATTCTTCTTTGTGGTTGTGGTTGTGGTTGTGACATTAGCTGAAAATAATTCGTATGGGGGGGATGGTGGGGCAGTTCTTGATCTTTTTCTGGGGGTTGATAAATCATCACTATAAGATCTCTTATTGATATGTCTAGATGCTACAGTTCTTCTTGATTCTTGAAGTAATTCGGTAAAACTTCGGGATCTCATATGGCTGCTTGCATTCTCTATATTATTTAAATGGTCATTCATAATAGGCGTATGTACAATGCTAGTAGTCATGTTTTGTGGTACGCTTTTACTTAATACGTATTGCTGTGCGTTGTACTGCTACTATTTCTATTGAGGTGATCCTATTTCGGTTGTTGCAAAGTAAGATCTCTTCAATCACCAAGACAATAAAATGAAAAGAACGAACTTTAAAGGATTGGGTAATTAACTGAATTTGGAAAAGTAATTAACAAAAACGATTTGATCCGATTTATTATTGTTATTGTACTTTTTTTTTCTGTTGTTAATATGAAAAGGGGAGTTGCGCAGATTTTTTAGGGGTGAATGAAATTCTGTAGTGGGAGGACAAGATCTGAAATTTCTAAATGAACAATCGAATGATATCTCCGTTTTTTGAAATCAATAAAGAACAATAAATGCGATTGTTTTACAGTTTGATTGGCAATGAAGGATGCTTCCCTAATTGGTATGATTTATGAACTAATGTAGTAGTTAACAGTATTTTTAGAAGAAGTCGTTAAATAATTAAGGGATGATATCTCTGATCTAAGGGGATTCTCGGAGATTGCTATTTTTAGTGATATTGGTGTTGTAGCTGAGTTGTTAAAAATGAATGGCTGTTAGATCCCTTGTTTACTGTGAGAATGTAATTAAGGAGGTTTCTGATGGATGAACGAATGTACTTTTTTGTGAAGTTTGGCCTATGAACTATATTTGGGGTAGTGAACTAATAATAATAAGTGAAATTAGTTTAAAGGAGTCAATGAAATAATTTTAAGATTTTAGTAAATCATAAATTCGAAGGGAATTTTGAAATATATTTATAATTCATTAATTAATATTATTAGGAATTAAAGTTTAACTTAAATAGAGATATACAGATACATGGATTATATAGAGATATAGCAAGCCATGAAATTTATTCTTGCAGTTCTTTTCCTTGTTTATGTTATTCTGTAAGTTTGTTTTGTTCATTCAACAATTTCAAATCCATCGTTGATTCTTTATTGTGTTTTTGATCTTATAACAAAAGATAGGTACAATGTAAGAAGTTCAGCTGGATTAAATGAAATGAAACGTACTTTTGTGCTTGTCATGTTGTAACTATGGGGATCAATTAAATAACGCTATTCTGGGGTTGTTTGTTGCCCAATTGGGCCAATTTAACCAGCGTGAATCTGATCTTAGTTTTTTTTTCACTTATTGTAAACCGTCGTAAACAAGTTTATTTTTGTTCTCTTCAATTTTTGTTTCTATTAATTATGAATAGCCAGCCTAAATTCACGATTTTTTTTGTTCTTCCATTCATTCGGTTACCAATAGAATCTTTCCAAGAGATGCTTTACGCAATTTTGCATTCTACATGCTGACACATAAGCCAACTTGTAACGTGCGAGGAAAAACCTTCAATTTTGTTAGGTAGTGTAGGCTAAACATGTGACCGACGAATCAAATTTCGGGCAAATGTAGTTTGAGGTTCACTTTGAATTCCTCTCTCCTTACTTTCCACTCCCCTCTCCATAGTTCTCCCTGAGAATAGTGAATAAAAAAGAGTTCCAAGTTTAAAAGTCATTCTGTATTTTACGAGGTGTAAAAAATATATGTTTATTTTTTTATTTTTTTTTGGGCCAATTTAAATCCCAAAAGAGAAAAATTGCGAAAAGGAAAATTGCAGGATTTAAATGGCTGGTTATGCAATTAAGAAAAAAAAAATTAAGCTTTCAGGACAATGTGATTATTAGATCCTAATAATTTGACAAACGTCTAAAAGGCTGAGATCTAATTTTAAATTGATTGTTTAACTAGCAAAGCCAAGATTATCAACCACAAAACCGCCAAGTTTATTTTCATGTAGTCCCCCCTCCCCAAGTTCCAACTTTGAAAGTCTCATCTCACTGTCATCATTGAATTGATTTTGTGCTACCATTTTACTGATCTGACAGATCTGGAACTGTCGGGAAAGTTTTATTGGTATCCGGGAACAAAAAAGAAAGATGTCTTGAATCTAATATCGCATACCCCTTGCAGCTTTCCACGAACAATTACGGATATATCAAATGCTTCAAAAATGTTCCCTTCTCAGAAGTTACTGGTCTTGAGCCCCGTGGCAATTCGCAGGACTATTAACCCCAATAATGCAACATCGTTGGTTAAGCTTTTTCAATCTGATGTAGGTTAATAGTCCGAGATTTTCCACTCAACAATACGCCTATTTTATGAAATCATGTGAAGTATGAACGGTACTGGTTTAGTATGGGTTTGGTAGATGTAGATTTTTTGGTCAATTCGACTCGTCTATAGTGAAGCGTATACTTGGAATGCTGACGGTATCCTGCTTTTGCATTTTTATTGTTCTGAGAACTCTCCGGACGATAATTCTTTTCATATTTAAATCAATCTTTCTCGAATTTTCCCCAGCTTTCAAAGAACTAGGCAACGAAAAGTCTTAACGGGTGGGGAAATGAAAGAATTCCGACCATCATTTTTTAGCATTTAAAATAGCATATCTCCCTTTCTTTAGTCTCTCATTGCTGAGATTCAAAAATAATTTTACCAAATCCTCGTAATCCGATTGAAGTTTACTTTAGTTTCATACGAGAATGAAAGAAAAAAATATGAGTATCTACTCAATGTATAGATTGAAGTTTATATTGTTTTAGACGTTTTATTATTGGGCCGTTGTGGATATTCGCAATTGTCTTTCTCTATTTGTACTAGGATGAAGGGTAATTTCATCTTGATGTAACAATTTCCCCACAAAGTCCCATTTCCTTTGCCATTATGTAAACCGTGCTAGCTGTTTGTTTTACAGCTGTCTCGTCAGTTTCAAATTTCGTTCTACAATATGACCAGAATGCAACACATCGTTTTTGGTTGCAAGTGGACATTTGGGTCGCTGGGAACATACAACATAGTCATGTAATCTGTTGATTCGTTTCTACAATGAAAAGCTTTTTGTTCCTAATCATCTACATTGTGCTCTCCTCCAGTAGAAAGCTTTTCCTCGAAACTATCAAACATAAAATATCGTCCGCTAACTATTCTCTAGCGATCAAAACTCCATTCCGAAATACTTTGTCTCGGTATTTGACGGACATTCCAAAATAAAGTGCCGCGATTATTGCGACTGCCCCTTACTTAGTCACTTCTGGGGAAACTACTTGAAACAACCTCGTTTCAGAGCAAGAGGAAAAATGGCAGGAATAATGTATTTGGAATATGAGCTTATGCAGTTTAATTTTCCGATCCTTCTACTACAACTGTTAACCAGGAATTTACAATCTGGTTGATCTTTATTGTAATGGAGTGACGCCACTTCAGCATCTGTTTGTTTTTTCAAAATCAATCTGTATATTTAGTTTTTATACACAATCAGAAATAAAGCAACAGAGATATGTGTATAAACCAAACTATAGAAATAGAAATAACTTCGTTCTCAAATGGTCACACTAAAGGGATCATTTTCTCGGCTAAACTGGGTCATAAAACTACAATTCCATGTCCTAGAAGGATTGCTGTCTATATATCGTAAGATTTGGAGGAAGCTTGGACCATAGCGCATGGACCAATTTGTGTTGAAATTGTGTTTATTTATGACTGTTTTGTGGGCTACTTGATTGATTTAGTCGATTTTTAGCTGGTTCCTTTTTCCAATCACATTTTAATACCAAAATGTTTTATAGCATTAGATGACTTCAATTATTGGTATTCAGTGACAACTGATAGCGAAATATTGGTGCGAAAAAAATTAGAAATTCATCGACACGGATTTTGTCGCGATGTTTGTCGTAAAATCCGCGACAATGGTTTTCTTCACCAAAAAAAGCTTGTTGTTGCGATTAGAGGGCTTTGATAGCCATTTAACCCGACTTTCGAGTGGGAGAACAATAGAAGTGAATGTTTTCAATTTCCTATATATAGTACACGGAGTTCTCTCGTATATAAAACTTGTAGTTTCCGAGGTTAACCAGAAATGCAAGGGTTGGTGGGCATGGGACATTTCTGGATAACTCTGATGTATATTTATACGTAGTTTTTCCTTGTTTATAAGATCAATCACTGAGAATAAGCGATATTCCTATTACTTTTCCTCAAGCCTGTCTACATATCCAGCTTATAACTATATTTTCGGGTCACATACGACTTGAGTTTAATACAGTTCATCCCCTATAAGAGCCATATTTATATCTTTAACTTTTACAAGAGGGTAGCCTTTTATTTGAAATTATGGTTGTTCGTAAACTTAAATGCAAGAGTCCAAGATACTACAAGTTCGATTGGTGATCCTGATGCTATCATTCCAACGGAAAAGTTATATTTGGAAGGATGATTTGAACTTGTGAGTGGGTTTCGCCAATAATCTACAGTACAGGCGGTGTTTATATCATGTGAAGAATATAATTCCAGTTTTAACATGGTGGCACCTCCAGGTTTGCCTCTGGCATCTGATGATATCACCGCCCAGTTGTTTGGTATACGTTCTAAATACTCTAATTTGAAAATTCGATGGTACTATTTTGGTACTATTTGGTCTCGTATCTTTAATCTTGATAGTCAGACCTGGGCCAATTGTTTTTTTTTGACTTTTTGGTAAAGCAAAAATCATGCATCCTGATGGTATGGCTAGGTTTCATTGGTTTAATTTGGGTCACGGAATTCATCATTCAGATCAACTTTGTGACCTTTGTGGGCGGATTATGATAGGACCTTATACATCTAGTGGAAATGTTTTAATTCGGAACGGGTGTCATCCTCACCGCCTTTCGCGAATATTACGCAGGTTTGTATGTAATCCTGTATTAGCTTCTCATCAAATGTTATGGTTAAATCGATTCCGCATGTTGGTTGATAAATTTCTATGTTTCCGAGGTTATCGTGGGAAGTATGTGGTGGTTATGGTGCTATTTGCTCAAAGGTAGGTATCGTATGCTCTTCCTACTTTATCTAGTTACTGTCGCTCATTATAATTTCATTACAGAGGTTTTTCTTGCTGTGCTGGTTTGCCTCTATTATTATATGTCTATCTGTTTGTTATTTCCGTATGTTAGTATACGAACTATATAAACAATATGGATTTAGTGAAGTGGTCGTTGCCTTAAACGTATCCACCTCTTTTGTGAATACCATGATATCTCTTGTTGAGCGTCCTGGAGTGTATATTTTATTAACAAACTTATGTCTACTATTCAGTGGTCGCCAACCAATTAATCAAGAAGCCCTAACTATAAAGAAACCATGAGCCGCAGATTGAATTGAAATTAATTAAAAAAAGAAATTCAATAGCAGACATCAACAAATTTAACTAAGCTCAATCTTCATCCCAAATATGTCAGCAAATCAACAAGATCCCAGTATGTATATCAACTAAAGTCCTATCATTATCACAGTCAGTGTAAGCTAACAAATATTCGCAAGCTCAAAATATAGAACCATTTCTCAAAAAACTTCTAACTTCGTTAGATGCTCCGTACATCTCACCTACCCAATCATTTCCCACTGTGGAAGCATATGCAACTCAATTCGGATCCAATCTAAAGAGAACATGTGCTATAATAATAAATGGTCATCCTATAGTTGCTTCACCTCATGAAGACGCCAAATTACAATTTCAAAAGAAATGGTTGGCCACACCATTATCGCAACATCAATTAACTGGTTATGATTGTCATTTAGTTCCCGGAACCGGAAATATGGTAATTAATTTAAGTGGTAAGGTTAAATTTGACCAGAGTGGGAAAAGTAGATTAGGTGAATCGGCCGATTTGATAAATGATAACGTCGGTATTGCAAGAAGTACAAATACTCGTGCGATTTGGGGATCGTGGTTTGGTTTAAATGCCACTTTAATAGTTGATGCCTCAGTTGTGGATAGCTCAGAGGGTGAAATCATCAATAACTTAAATTATAGATTTACTTATATTCCAGAAGATACTATATTGAAGATATAAACGAAGAAGGAGTGTTGTCTTCCTTAGATTTCATTACTTTGGATGTATTCATTTAAGATTGTTCCCAAAAACTTCAGGGAATAGGTAATTGGGATAGATGTAGCATTAACTGTATAGTTTAATTCATTTAAGGCCCATAATATATTGGGTGTAATAAAATTGTAAAAGATTAAGTCAATCTCTGTATCTTCTTCACTATTAAACACCTGAACACTTTCAACGACGTTAGGAACGGGATAATTCACAACTGGTCTATGAATTGTGTCGTCCCCATCGTGGCCAAAATCATCAAGGGTTACATATCCTTTAGATAGCCTCTTATCTTTGACAAATGCAAATGGTATTTGATCACGTTTCTGATGTAATTTAATGGGGTTGTAATAATGATGAAGTGGAAGCAACTTTCGGTTGTCTATACTGGTAGAACTCTCATCGCTGACGATATATCTAGCATCGTTAAGCAAAGATGCTACTTGGGTACCAATAGACTTAGGAACCGTAAGTTTGACCCATAAGTTTTCAAATGGGGAGACGATGTATTGCGAATCAATAGTGTATGGTCCCTTGTACAAGTCATATCTTATTGAACCTGTATTAATAATAATGATGCGTTCTTTTTTCGTTTCAACACCTTTATCTGGCTGAAGAGTATGCAACACTCTGTTTGTCAAAAGGTGGAAGATATTCTTGGAGTTGTCGATGGGAACATAATCAACATAATAGTTGCTTTTGGTGACATGACCGATTGGTTTGTTTAACTCAAATTCATCTCTAGTCTCGATAATATATTGAGATAATACATTTCCCTTCTTGGTGTGAAACTCGTCTTCCGTCTTATCTGTATGATGCATGAATGAATCTAAATTAAAATCAATATACGATCTTGAGAATCTATCTCTAACATCTATTTCAGTCTTATTGTGAATGTCAATACTTGTCCATCCAACAGTTTCGCAATATCTACCACTCTGCAATCCAGTCGACAATTCATCAAATATAACAAAGTCCCGTATATGGCTATGGCCGCCAAAATATTGAATCACAGTATTTGGATAATATTTGCGTAATGCAGAATGTAACACTTGAAACTCTGGCCATTCACGCGTTATTGGAGTATGTCCAGCAATAACGATTAAATCAACTCTCTCTCTATAACATTCTAATGCCTCTAGAAACCATTCTTGTTTCACTGACTTTGCAATAGGAATGACGTTAGTGCCGTTATTAAACCTATTAAAGTCAAACAAAAATCCAAACGCCAAAACCCTAATTCCTTGGATTGGAGTAGTAAAATATTTATACTTCTTACCAAATGGTACAAATGTCCCATTCTCCAATGCAAATTCAACATTTGAACAAATATAATTATCGGCAAAGTGCCCAGCAACAAGTTCAAACTCTTGTTTTGAATTTTCCCACAAATACAATTCATGATTCCCAATCGTCATAATATCATAATCTTGTTTGATAAATATTGGAGTTGAGATTAATCCATTTGGCTTCGTTATATCCGAAAGTCCATTTCCATCATGACGGTCGCCACTGTCTACCAACAAGAAATCCTGACCTTGAATGTGGGCTTTTTGTCGCATGTGAGTTACAAATGATATAAATTGGCCCCAATCTGCCTTGTATTGTTTCTGATTTAAATGACCTGAATACCAGCCGTGTGTATCAGTAGTGTGGAGAAAGTTGATGTGGTTCCATGTGATGTTTCTAATTGTTGACGCCTGGAGATCTGATGGCAACAGGAGTAATGAAGAAGATATACCTTGATTATACACTCGCGTGAGATGGTAGAGACCTACAAATAGGAATAGTAGTAATAGTTTCAATGATAACATGCCGAATCAAGAGTATGTACCCAGTAGTAGTAGTAGTAGAAGTGAGTAGTAGAAGTAGGAGTATCCACAGTTAACTAAAAGTGGAGTAAATTTGCTGTTGCTCTGTTAATTAATTAATTAATGAACATGCGCGTAAATTGTTGTCTTTTTCTTATCAAATCACTTAACTCCGTAAATTAAATTGAAAAGGTAGCGCTCCCAATAAAACGGTTTTTTGATTCTTATACAGACACACATTAATTTGAGTTTCTAAAGGAGGGGGGGTGTTCTGACATGATAATTTATATATATATTATATTAAGTTAAAATTACAAGTTTTCTATTAAAGTCTATTTTAAAACATTAAATAACTTATAAACCGTGTTGAGCTCTTCTTCTGTCTCTTTCTTCAGAGATAGATAACTTAATACCCTTACCCTTTGGTAAAGAAACGTATGGCTTACCGGCTTCAGTACCAATAACGAAAACGTTAGATAATCTGGTAACGAAAGTGTTGTCTAAAGAATCCTTGATGTGGACTAAATCGAAACCACCTTCGTGCTTTTCTCTGTGAACAATAACACCAACTCTACCCAAGTTACGACCACCAGTAACCATAACTAATCTACCAGTGTCGAATTTGATGAAATCGGTGATCTTACCAGTGGCTAAGTCAATCTTAACGGTATCGTTGATCTTGATCAATGGGTCTGGGTATCTTAAAGTTCTACCATCGTGGGTAACAACGTATGGGACACCTCTCTTACCTAATTGAACCTTCTTGACCTTACCTAACTTGTAAGAAGCTTCTTCAGCAGAGATTCTGTGGACAGCGAATCTACCCTTAACATCATAGATTAATCTGAAGTGTTCGTTGGTAGCTTCTAAAGTGATGACATCCATGAAACCGGCTGGGTAAGTAGAGTCAGTTCTGACCTTACCATCAACCTTGACGTGTTGTTGCATCAAGATAGCCTTGACTTCTCTACCGTTTAAGGCATACTTAAGTCTGTTTCTTAAGAAAACAACTAATGGTAAAGATTCTCTCAATTTGTGTGGACCAGCAGATGGTCTTGGCGCGTAAGCACCGGACAATTTGTCCAACATCCAGTGGGATGGGGCTGCTAATCTCTTCAAATGCTTCTTTGGTCCTCTAGCCATTTTTGGTAGTTGATTTTACTATGGATAAATCAAAAAAGAGTCTGTTTTAGTGAAATTTTATTTTTTTTCAAACTAGTTTTAATGTATGGGATGATCGCCCACATCGATTCGCAGATCGCGAAGCGTTGAGCAAGGTAAAAAAAGAAACAAAAAAATTTGCAGCAATTTTTAGGGCTGGTGCCCTAGCATCAGAATAGAGCACGTGATGTTTCTAAAGCATCCTGCTACCATTACCAGAAAATACATTGAGCAAAGCAAAATGCAACAAGAATATGGGTAATGCCTCACCGCAGATCCAAGCGAGATCGTTGCGAGCTTCGATCACATCACCTCTCAAAATTTAGCTGAGTATGAAAAGCAAGACATACAAGAATGCAGTTCTGTAGTTCCCTGTTGACAAAATTTCCTATCTCAAGATTTGAGAACATCTTAACGATTCGTCTTGCCTGTTCTTTTTCGGTAGTATACGCGTTAGATGGCAATCCCATCCGTTCTCCGCTAGTTTTATTACTCTTTCTCTGTGAAATTCGTTCATTTTTCTTTTGTTTATTGTCACGCAATGGTACATCCTCTAACATTATCGCAGGAGCTGAACCGTCCTTACTTCCAAGAGAGACGTATGACTTTGCTAGTGACAGAAGGTGGCTACCTTAAAATGGCGTGTTATACGTCAGGTTTGTTCTGCTCACGTGATGGCTAACTCCGCGACACAAAACTATTTTCACGTGACACATAACTCCGGGACACAAAATGGAAAATTTCGTGGCGTAGTGGTCAAGACCTCAGAGTTTAATTTTTTAAATATTGGTAGCGCGAAACCCTGAGGTTCACTATGTCTCGAGTTCGACTCTGAGATGCAACATTTGGATTTGCTGTTTGTGGAGTTTGAGTCTATCGTACCATATAGGTATTGATGACCAGAATGGATTAGGAATTGTTGATCTACATTGTGCTTGGAAATAATGAGAAAAATTGATATTCTTGAAGAACAAGATTGCTCAGTCAACCAGGGTATGTTATTCATCCGATTTATCTGATCAGAAAATAGAATGCTTTCAACAGTCTATTAGAGTGGTTTTGAAAGTAGTTCTGTAATACTAAGAGATATTGGCTTTATTAACTGTAGTGGTCTACCCCTTAGGATTATCTCAAATAACACAGGTTGCAAGATCAAGACGACGTTTAATATAGCACTATGATCTGTTCAGATTTGTATGAATGCAATTGGATGTATAAATATCAAAATCTGCTACGCGATTTACTACACAGAGTAGCAGTTCTTAATCCATCATACTATCTTGAACATCCATATTTATCCTTGTATAGCTTCATTGAGAAAAGGACAAGTTTGCAGCCAGCAAAAAGTTTTAAGCTCAGACATAAACATTACGGCCAATGGGAAGTGGAATTTACATATCGGCTACTATGAAATGTCCTCTGACATCGTGTCTGTCTTTCTAAGTGTTGTTTCCTAAACACCTGTTTTGAATCTCAGAGAAATCAGAACTACGAAGTAAATACGAAAATGTATAGTTTATAAAGTGTATATAGGTCCTATGTCTTCAAAATACCAATCTGCATCTATTTCTTCTTACCCCACATTGGAAACCAAGCGTTGCTCTTGCCATTCCTCTTCAACTCCTCGTCCAATTTAGCTTCCTCGTCCAACAAATCATTCAATTCATCTTCCAAGTTTGCGGAACGTTCGGCCTCTTCAGCATTAATCTTCAATAATTCTTGGATACTATTCTCAATTTCACTAGGTAACGTCACATTAGCGCCTTCGTTGTTTGAAGAAGTGGCAGAAGCAGAAGATGGAGTATCGGTAACTTTTGATTCTAGTTCACATATATCCAGAGTTAGCTGTTCAATTGTGGCCTTGAGGTCTTCGTTATCATTCACGAGATCAGGTAGGCTGATTTTCAAATCCACCATTGTTTGGACAACTTCCACGTGATCACGATTCAAAATCGAATATTGAATTTCTAATTGTTTGATCTTATTTCGTAAACTGCCATTTTCAATCTTCATTTGTTTTATATCTTCCACTTTTGATTTCTCGTTGGCAAATATATTTTCAAACTCATTTTCATATTTAGTTAAATCGATCGGATCAACGTTGATCTTCATGGAATCAGAAACTAATGCATCTAATTTATAATAATTCGTCGTAGCTGATATACCACTTACAATCGAATTCCTTTTGGATCCAGGTAATAATGAAAATCGAGCAGAACTTCTGTTTGAATGGGACTTGTTTGATAATGAATCCTCTTTAAAATTAATGAACTCGTCACTGACATAGATATTAAACAACTTGTCCTTTAAAAATTCCAATAGGTTATCGAACGAAAGTGCCAATAGATTAGGTTCATTCTTTAACATCAAATTCACAGCAAACTTCAAAACAGCTTCCATACCTTGAGTAACTATAATATCATAGATTCGTAACACAATATCAAGGGGGAACTTATAAGCGAAGAATGTCAAGAACCACTGAGAAGCGTACATGGAAGATTTAATACCTTGCTTCACAAGATGATTATACAATACTGGACTATAACTTTCCAATAATCTATCAAATTCGTACAACATCAAATGCAAACCTTTCATTTCAGGAACAAACAAATCCCGCAACTTGTATTCTTTCATTAGTGTCACCAATAAACAAAAGCATTCGGCTTCATTCATGTTCATGATCAAAGGAATTGCAATGAATATCATACCTTGAGTGTAACCGACTTCTGGATCAAATAATGCATATGCCTTTATTACATTGTATAATTCATTTCCCTTATTTACTGCTTCCACGTTGGTAAAGAATGAAGTTCTAGTCAAATCTCTCTTTATTGCTTTATCATGTAAAGAATTTTCATTTTTGAGATCAAGATACAATTCTTCCAACTGGAAATTCTTTGATTTGGACACCAATTGCCAGATAATTCCTCTAATTTCCTTGGGAATACCCGACATAATCAACTCATTTAATTTGTCTGATTCATTATTAATGACATAAGTATAATCGTTAACGACTCTAGTCCAGAATTCCCAATCGATTTTATATTCCATAAACCCACCAACTGTATCTTTAATATCATTGAATGTACGTTTAATATTCTCGGTTCCCGTATTGATCGAGTCTTTTACATCAATATTCTTTTCTTCAAATTTAAGACTGAGCTGATTGAATTTGGATTGCAAAAGATAATTTGATGAAGATTTATCATACGTTTTCAGGATGGTATCTAATTGTTCAATTGATTGCGCTGTGAAGGTATATTTCTGGGGTGAACCTGGTTCTTCTAATCGAATACAAACCTCGATTGGTTTCCTATTTGGTAATGGAGGACTATCAATTGAAGCCTGAGATTCAACATGAACCTTCTCTTCGATGTCATGGCCATTTGATTCTCGATTATCCTGATCATTCTCTTGAGATTCATGGTCGTGGCCATTTAAGTCTTGATGATCTTGGTTACTTTCTTGGGGCTGTTCATGATTATCATGAGTATTCTCCTGAAGCTGCACTTGATTCTCTTTGTGCTCCCCCTTGTCTTGATAATTTTGTGATTGATTATCTTGATCATCATCGCGATAGACGTCAGATTGCCCCTGACCTGCTTTTTCATGATCTTGACTGCCTTCATGTGTATTTACATCACTCTGGTCTTGATTTTGAGGTGGACTGTCAGTCTCATGTGCCTCATGCTGAGTATCTTTATCATCATGACCATCTTGAGTTTGCTCTTGGATATCACCCTCTTCTTTCATCACATCTTCATGGCCATGCTCCTGTCCATCCCGAGCATTCTCTTGCAGATTCGCACGATTCAATTGATTGTCTTCATTCAGATGTTGTTCGTTTGGAGATTCTTGTTCCAGCATTTCCTTGTTCTTGTCTTGTTCGTGATGCTCTTCCTCAGCATCTACAAAATGTTCTTCTTGTTCTACTGACATTATTTCCACTCATACGCTAGTTCTTGTATACGTGGAAAAAGTCAATTAGTTAAATATATGTGTGAATAAGTGAACAGGTGTACTGATGTGTAAATGGTTACCCTCTTTTCTCGAAAGGGATAATCTTTCCACCACAAATAATTTTAGTACACATAATAAATTCTTATAACGTGCGCCAACCAAAACAAAACTCCACTCAAGTTCTAGAAGCGCAACTTTTTGGCTTTGCTTCTCTTTCTGACTGAATTATAGCAGGATTGAGATTAGATAACTTCTTGTAAACAATAGATTAAATATGTGTATTAAATATAACAGATTTATCAGTAAATGTCCATACCCACCAACCCTTACATTCGTGATTAACCTGGGAAACTACAGGTATTATACACGAGAGAACTCGACGATGGCGAGAAACTATATACAGGACAAGTGAAAATATTTTCACTAGCAATGTTCTCCCGGGTAGTTTCCGGGTTAGTGGTGCTCAAGGCGCGGAATTTCCAACACTTTCTGCACATTGTCTGTGACGTCATGGAAGTTCAATAAATCACTTCAAGATTTTGGTTAGAGATCAACTCTCACAGAGTCATAGCGTGTTTTAGAGGTGTTTGAATCTCATATATAATATCATTTGTATAAATATCAACACTTCCTATATAAACAGAAAAACATCACTTGAAAATAACACATTCATTCATCAAACCCTAATAATTATAATAAATCCCAATCGTATATAAACCCATTTCTTTTTCTCTAATAACTTGCACTTATCCAGTAATATTCATCATACTCATCAAGATTGCTGACCGAAATTGGTTCAAGCTGTGGTTGTGGTTGAGTTCGTGGAAACTGGAAATTCATATTTTCAGGAATGACAAGATCTTGAGGTCGAACTATTTCGTTATCTGATAATGGAGAGAAATCTCCACTTGAAGAAGATAAAATATCTTCATCGAACTCAGTGATTGAATCTGTACATGAATCCTCACAACTTCTAGCGGAATCGGATGATTCGGCAGATTGGTAATAGTAAGAACTTAAAATATCTCCAGAATCGACGGTATCCATAGTTGACGATGCTGTCATTCCAGGTGCGTCAGTTGTCGTTGCTTCGGGTTCAATCTCATTTCCAGTCATTCCTACTGACGATAAACTTTCCAATTCTGCAATATCTTCAAAAATTATCCCACCAACAATGCTTTTTTCTTGACACAAACTTTCCAATCTGGTTCTATCGCAATTTGGGAAATATACTCTCAATACATTCCTTTCGGAAATATACTTAATTGGTAGTTCACCCAATTCAAATAAATTTGTAATATCTTGTTTTAAATCACGTAATTTCTTTTCAAACGTGCGAATATTAAACATCATCTCGTCTAATATTTCATCGGAAAGAATCGTTTCTGTTGGGATGGAGAAGTGGAACCCAACTGGGAAATCTATATATGCACCTACATTCATCTGATTTGATTCAATACGTTCTTGAACCGTAGCTGTAGAATCTGTTCTGGCCAATTTTAATGTCATTTGATGATGTTTTGGGGTGAGGGAAAGGTTCAATCTTATGCTTGGATTGAATTTCTTTTGAGTTGGTTGAAGTTGATATCTTGGATATATTTGGAATTTCTCACGTAAATTATTGAAAATTGTTCTATAAATGAATTTAACATTTGCTTGATACATCTTGGCACGATAAGTATTCTGATAAGCTTGGGAGAAATTATGAAACATATAACCATTGTTATATTTCAATCCATTCAAGATTCTCAGTCCTTGACGATATCCTCCACCACTTTTAGTATTGAAAAATTTTTGAAATAATTTATATTTACCAAACCAACGGTTTGATCCATTCTTAAATTGATAGTTTAATTTATGATAAGTCCAATTTGGCCCGTACCCACCACCACTAGCAGCACCACTCAAACATCTAACAAATTGCAAACCACCAATACCTAGAAGCATAGGTGCAAATCTCATATGATTGGGATGAGCAAAGCGTCTACCACCAGCACTGCCCCCTCCACCACCATTTCGAACAGGCACGGGGATAGGAATAGGTTGTCTATGATGATGATGTTGTTGTTCATCAGCCAAAGCCTCACTAACTTCTTCTAATGCCCTTTGTATTCTTCTTGTGACATTTCTTGTCTTTTGAGCAAGAAGATTACGTAGCCTTTGGACTAACATTCTATATTTGGGGCGGGGACTGATGAAGGAGTAAGCTTAGTGAAGCAATGCTGATAATGTATCTAACAAGACAAAATCAAATAGAAAATGACAAATACACACTACCTCAGGTATAGTAGTACTTATCTACTGTATGTATGAATATATATATGGGGGGTACCTCTTCCCTTCCCTTCTTATCTAACAAGTAAAAAAAAAGAACTATGATTTGATTTTGTTTGAGTGAGTGAATGAGTGAGTAATTTTATTTATAAAGGAGACAACACATTTAATTAAAATGAATGAAGAAGTTGAGTGATTTAAATTTAATTTTAATTTTGGTGCTTGTGAGAATTTTTTTTTTTTTATTTGTTTGTGAGGGGGTGAGGGTGGAGGGGCATTGGAGGCAGCCAAAGTGGAGGAGATTTGGTGTTTGCTTAAAAAAAAAAAAGTAACGAGTCGTGCAAACTTGTCTGATTTGCTAATAATACAAGAAAAAAAAAAAAAGCTAATAAAGATAACTCGTTGTACAACATAGATAAAAGATGTGCATTAATAAAGGCAGATTAATCAGTGCCCGTCCATAGCCCCCAACTTTACATTCCTGATTAACCTGAGAAATTACAAGTAAATAGGAAAACTGGAAATTTTTTCACGTTTCTAGCTCTCCTGCTTAGTTCCGGGGCCAATGGTGCTCAAGAAACGGTATTTTCAAGAGATATTTCCGATTGATTAATCTCCGACCCCGGGATATCTCTATGTCTCTACCCGTTAATTTATGGAAAGATATTTCCTAGATCATTAAGTGCCTGCAAAATAATTGATTAAATTCTTTAGTTAAACTTAGAAGAAGAAATTCAGCATACACAACATTATACATTTATGTAGTAAATAATAGTAAAAGTAGTAGTAAGTGTAAAGGAAAAAGGCAAACTAAAACATAAACTGTTCATTCTATACGTTCAAAATCGGAGAATCATCCATTACATCATTAAACAACATATCAAACCCAACATCATTGGTGTTGCCGTATATTCCAAGATGTACCTGGGATTGTCCTATTCCTGCTCCTATTCCTCTCAGTAGTTGGGTTTGTTGTAGTTGTTGTACAAGATGTTGTTGCTGCTGTTGCTGTTGCTGTTGAAACATCATCATAATTGGCGGTTGGGAGTTCGTTTCCAGTTTATACTTCTTCAATTTTGGTTCTTCCGGTGCTATATCGAAATATTCAGAAGATGAATCATCTTCTTTATATCCACCGGTGGTATTTGCAAATGAATTCAACGAGAGTATAGAACTTGGCGATGTGAGTGATGAGTTTTCGGTTGATGAATTGGATGTCGTAGTGTTAATTCTTTGGTTTCTGAATACGGTAGGTGTCACGAATGTAGAATCAAGTATTTGTTGTTGTGCTTGGGGAGTTGTGTGTGGTTGGGCTTGCTTCTGTGGTGCGGCTGCGGCTGGACCAAAAGAGAACGTACTATTCGAGGTGGGGATGTTATTTAGTATAAAATCATCTATGATCTCTTGTTTAATTCGGATCCTATCCATATTATTATGACCAGCATCAAATACCAAAGGAGTTTCTGGAGTTGGATTTGATTTCGATTGACGAAGAGAATACGTCACATTTTCCCTATAATTATTATTGCCGCTGTATTCGGGTGAAGTGACGATGGATGCAGTAGACGATGTTAATTCCAATTCCGAATATGCACTTTCCATATCTTTGTTACTTAGTTTAGATTCTTTATCTTTCTGATTCTCATCTTTAGCCATTAACTTTGGTGACATATTTATAGGGGTAGGCAATGGAGAAACCACATTCATCATACCAAATCCACCCATCATTTCTGTCATTAGTTTTTCTCGAACAGGACTCAAAACCCCTTGATAGTTGTCTAACAATTCATCGATATCATTTACATGTGGAAGCATAAAATATATCATTTCCTCCAATTTCTTCACTCGATTTTCAACTTCAGTTAGATGAGCGCGTGTTAATGGAGATCTGATTGTACGTGGGCTATATGAACAAGTCCAATTGTGTTGGATACACTTTGAACAACGGGGGAATTCCTTTGAGCATTTCAATTTCCGTTTCCTGCACGAGTCACATGCTTGTTCAATTGTTGGTGCTGATGATGATTTACTCTTTGCCGTGGATTTTGTATTTGTACAACTGGTTGGTGTATTGGTTGTATTTGGAGTGTTGGTTGGTGCATTGCAATTTTCATTATTGCTGCAATTCTCATTGTTTGTATTTTCATTAGTCATATCTGGAGTAATTGTCGTTCTAGGCGTTGTCGTGTTAGTCATAATTGTCGCGGTATTTGTGGAATGGTCTAATGTGTTGGTCATTATAGCTTGAAGATTAAATTTGGGGGGTGGATAAAATTGGAGGATTAAGTATGAAACGTGGGGGAATGAACAAAATCTTCTTATAATTCGTTGAGGGAAAGAAAGCTTCTATGTAATAATAATAATTATTATTATTATTTTTTCTCTGTCTCCTGTTTTTCAATTGATTAATTAATAATTAGTAACAATAAAAAATAGAAGGGAGGAGGGGAAAAGAAGTTTTGAAATATTTCTCGAACAAAACTTGTTTTAGTTGTAACCTGTGTGTGTTAAATTGATTTTTGGTGGGGGGAGAAATTGCAATTTTAAAAGTAACTTCAAAAACTCAAATTTTCTTTCTTGATGTAGTATTGATGACGATGATGATGATGATGATGATGATATAACTACAACTCTATTCTGGAATGATTATTGATGCGCTTTGCTTGTCCTTTTAATTTCCTCGTCTTCAAGACTTTTTTTTAACTCGTGAATATTGGTAAAATGATAATTAAGGCGAAATCAATGGTAGTTTTCTGTTAAAGCCTTGCGTTGCGTTGTATTGCGCCAATTTATATCGATTAGAATATTCCTTTAAAACAAAAAATATTAAAATACGATAATATCTGAAATGAATTGAAACTAATGAGTAGTTGATCAAGTTTCACGATCTATATTCGTAATTGTTCCAAACAATATGTATGTCACAGAAATTTAATAAAAACAAGAATATTTATCAAATTGGTATTTCTAAGTGAAAATGCAACCAAGCCAGTATTCTAAGATTGGGGGGGTTACGTCAGTTGATTGGGGGTAATTATACCAGTGGCTAGTAGTAGCTCTTGTTCTAGAAGGAAGTGATGGTGATGATAGTAGTAGTAGTAGTAAGTGAATGAACGATGTTTACACAGAGAAAGAGAAGAAGAGAAAGGAGAGATTAAACTCCTTTTTAAAAGGGTTCTTCTTATGAAAAATTTCGGTAATGACAGGTGATTGATATTTTTGGTTATATTTATATTGCTAAATCTATGTCATTCTGTATAGAAGTTGACAAACAAAAAACACAAAGCCCAAAAAAGAAACCCGCAATGAAAAAAAAATAAAAACGAAGAATAAAAAATATTACAATACCCAACGTTACGCAACACAAGCGATTTTGAAAAATTCAACACACAGACGGCATATAATAATCAAAATTTAACATTGGTTGCATTTTCTACACGTTACTTACACATTTTTCCACCTCTCATTAGCAAAGTGCTTTTGCTGTCAATATTGAGACCTGCGTGTTATATAAGGGCTTATATATCCTTTCTGCTCCTCTTTACTACCCTTTACTACTCTATCCACTGTTATATATCATAAATCGATTTTGTTAACGAAAATTTTTCACTTGATTTTTAAAATGAAACAAAATCACCAAGATGCCATGAAGAGGGGTAAGAAAGAAATTTTCAAATTTGGCTTATGTGCAGTACCAATACAAATTTTGTTGAGTGAATTTTTAACCATTTAGCTGTTCATATCTAGAAATGGTTTGGTTGAATTACGTTTTAACGCATAGAAGAGTGATATATAACCACACCCACAAATGATAATGATGCATCATAGAACTCATGTTCCCGGGAATGGTATTGGAACGGATGTAAAGCCGAAAATCGTTCTACCAAATTGAAAATCTGGTACTGCTTCTATTTGTTAAACTGCAGTTTTGTGACATACCAAAGAAATGTATCAATTTCCTACATTCCAAAATAATTAGTACCGGGGTCGGACTTTTCAAATGGCAATTTAGCATGAGTTGTTTTTAACAATACCGACACGTAATTTAGTTAAAAAGGATCTTCACTCTCCCAATTGGGGAATTCATTTCATCGTTTCATATTTTTTTGTCTTGTTCGTATAAAATTGCTTATCTTTGATTGTTTTATTAGATGATCTTGTTATTGCAACAACACACCATTTACTAATGTTATTTTTCAACTTCGACTAAAAATATACCTGACCTTCTAAATAATAAAACGGTTTTAATTTATTTTTTCCATTTGGTTTTTTTTTTGATTTCGGCATATATCCGTCGATAACCACCTGACGGAACACCTTTCCTTTTAGTAGATCAAGAAGTTAAGAATACTCCGGGGTGAGATTAACGGGTTATCAGTGAGGCCCAACCGAATAAAGTATCATAATTACGAAATGCGTGTTTATTTATTGATTAAATTAAACCACCTGATTTTTTTTACTTGTAGTATTATTGTCATAATTGGTTAGCTTTTAGTCGTTCTTTATCATATTTGCGAGATTTTTTTTTTCTTACTTTGGACTTTTACAGTTGATGATTCCCACTGTCACCAACGTTTCCCACTCAATGTAACATTTTGATTTGTCGGATAAACTATGAACGGCTTTGTGTAAGTTGAATGACCGTCTCTTCTCAAATGGACTTTCATCACCGCACTTCTATTATTATTAATTCATAGAAGCACCACTTTCAAAAGAGGGGTTCTTTGGTTACACAAAACGGCCCTCATTGGGATTGTAATGACACCTAAGACTCTGCATAAAGTTATTCCGAGAATTTTTTTTTTTATTTATGGAACGCCATGCGACATAAAATGTCAAAATCGTCTTTAAATCTCTGGCAGTGCACAAGGTTGCATAGAGGCACTTCTACGATACAAATATACCTACAGTTCGGATTCCCATATTTGTTTCAGGGTTGCTCAATGTAGTTCAACAAGACAAATGGTCTTAAGTATGAATGCTATAACGACAAACAACTTTGGAGAATCGATACTGACTAAGTGTAATGTTCTATGTATTTTTTGCAACTTTTTTCTACAAAAAATTCTGAGATGTTACTAAGTTTAATGACTTTTACCTAACTTCCCCCTCTCCACCCCCAGCTCCACTTATGGTTCCCATGTCTATTACAAACCAATGTTTATAGGAAAATAGTCTCTATATCCAGACTCCTATGTTCATTTGTTTAAATGCCGAAAGCATTGTGTAGTTAGCCATGTTCTAACTGTACTACTGACGAATTCAGAGCTCGAATCAAATGTTACTTAACTACTGACATGTGGTTCCGCAGTCTCATACATTTTGCACTCTCGAGACGAGCACCTAGTTATTTTAAATCAATCAATATTGTTGTTATGACTGTATACAATAAAGAAAACAAAAAAGATATATCTTTAATTCTCTTACCCGCAGAGATAACTATTCCGGATCAGTTGTCTTTTCTCCTCAGGAACATTGCTCAGTCATTGTCTGTCGACATCCATACTCTCCATTCTTAATCCACATACAGTAGATATATCGCTCATCCTTCCATATTTTCTTCTTCTTTTTATTCTTAAGTATTGTTTCTATGCATTCGGACTAGACATTGTCATCATGATACACGAATCTAGTTCGCTTGGGATTCAAAGGAGCATGCTTGATGTATGACTCATCATCCGGTGGCCGTTCCAACTTGTCATTCGTATTTAACATACTCTGAATACTCAACAAAATCGACTCAATAGAGCATGCTGGAGTCCAATCCTCACCCAACAAATTAAGACATATATGCCCATTGCTATAGATATGAGGATGGATCGGAATAGTTGATCTTTCTATAATCTCAATCGAAGCATCATCGACATCGTCTTTGGTTAGATCAATAGGAGGTGTGTATATTATAAACTTCACTTGTGGGCTGTCTACAGGGTAGTCATCAGTTATTTGGATACTTAAGTAATACAAATCGGTTTCTGGGTATAGTTTATGATTGGTGATTTTTATTTGAAATATGAAATCGGTTAAGTTTTCATCATTGTTGATGAGTGAAATTCCAGGTAATGTGGCCTTGTTTAATGATTTATACTCTTTAAGTAACCTTCTATAGAATGGATGTTGTGACATTGTCATGTACCTTGGGGTTCTTAGTTCTGATTGTTCGACTGTTTTTTTTTTCGTAATTACAAAGCTTAATATGGGAGGAAGGGTTTTTAGATTTCAATCCGAATAGTTGAGAAAATTTCAGCAAAGCACACAAATTTGAGATCATGAATAAGAATAACTGAAATAAATAAACTGTTGTCGTGTACACATCTCTATCTAAATATCTATAAAGGTAATGCTCTAGTGGCTTTATTGCTTGTAGCTGACTGTTTGGATACCCTTTTCGATACCCTTGATTTTGCAGTTGCCGAACCTCCCTTTCCTTGGGATCTTCCCCGTGATTTAGAGGATTTTGAGAAGCTTCTCAGCCTGGCTTTTGCAGCTTTTCTTTGTTGGGTGTTGGTATACTGCTGACTATGCAGGGCTATTGCTTTTAATTGCTCTATGACCTTGTCATTTGATTGAGATGATTGGAAATGCCGTGAAACGGTCCCAGTTGAAACAAACCCAGTTGTTGTCGCTAGACTCGTTCCCACCTTTTCAGTCGAGGGGGTGCTTCCCATTGATGTGTGAATTTTCTTTCTCTCTCTTGATAAAGATGTTAGCTTTTTCTTAAAAAAACTAAAATAGCCCTCTTGATCCTTTTTTATGTCAACCAATTTGGCAAATTCCCTTTTAGTCGTGGGTAATTCAACCAGCATATGTCTTAGTGTTCGTTCACCAACAACTTGATTTGTAGCTTTATCTAATTCAACAGAAGCATTCATTCTAATTTCGCTTAATTCTTTGAAACTATGTTCGACATGGGGAAGTTCATCAGGATCCACGTTTACTCCAAAACTATCATTTGATGAGTCAATCATAGAGAATTGCCTGGCAGTCATGAATGTATCTTGATATCGGAAGTTGGAAAGGTTCGCACTAGGCGCAGCAACAGCAGGAACAGCTCGATTCAACGCTCTTGAAGTCGACTCTTTGGATTTTGGTCTAGGAACTGAACTAAATACAAGCTTAATTTCTTTTTGGCCCTTTAAGACCAAATCGGCGTGTTTGCCAGTTCTAACGTAATTCGAAGCAAAACCGCCCTTCATTACTTGATACTCTACTAGACACCCCTCGGCCATCAAATAAAAGAATATCCTTTCAATATCGGTTTTCTCCAAGTCCTTTCCTTTACCATGGTATGGGTTCTGATTATGATACAGCTTAGTGATTTTGCTATGATTTAAACCCCTGAAAACATCTTGACAATGTAATACAGTAACATTTTCTCCTTCAATAGATCTTACTAAATTGATGATGTTTTTAGCATATTCAGTACAGTTCTTTTCAAATGTACTTATACCTTCACGGTTTCGACAATTATCACATTTCTTCATACAATTCTTAGGATCAAATGTCTCATTGAAATATTGCAACACTTGCTTTCTTCTACAATCAGTAACATTCTCGCAATATTGTACAACCTGTCGTAATTTGGATAAATGATTCTCTCTCGCATCCTCACTCATAGTCCTGTCCCGTTGAATTAATCCCACCATACTTTTCGCATCCCGATAGCTATAAAACATGATACAATCCGACTCTTTCCCATCTCTCCCGGCACGGCCAGTTTCTTGATAATATCCTTCCAAACTTCTAGGCAACGACATATGAAAAACAAATCGAACATCAGGTTTATCAATTCCCATTCCAAAAGCAATGGTAGCGCATATAATCCGAATTTTCCCCGTTTGCCATAAATTCTGAGTATGACTACGCTCACCTGCATCCATTCCTGCATGATAATATTTCGCATTTAATCCAAACTCATTTAATTTCTCACTAGTATCTTCACATGCTTGTTTTGAGTTACAATAAATGATCCCAGTCTTGTTATTATATCGACTGATTATGTCATTTCTAATCGATTTCAAATAGTCATTCTCCTTTCTCCTTATTTCATAAAACAAATTCGTTCTATTGAAACTTTGCTTTAAAAATACTGGATCTTTCATTTTTAAATGATGAACGATATCCATTCGGACTTTTTCATTGGCGGTAGCAGTAAGAGCCATGATTGGCACTCGAGGATAATTCAACTTGAAAAAACCCATTCCTTGATAATCGGGACGGAAATCATGACCCCATGAACTTAAACAATGCGCTTCATCAATGACAACTCTCGCAAGCTGTTCATTCTCATATAATTTGGTAATGATTTGTTGCACCATAACTGACTTATTGGCCTTCTCAGGTGACAAATAAACGATATCCAATAAACCCTGTCTAAACAAATTCATAATATGTTTGTTATCTTCGCTACTGGTTTTCGAACTTACCATCCCAGCCTTAATGTTCAATTCTAATAAATGGTTCACTTGATCTTGCATTAATGAAATCAATGGAGAAATAACAACCGTGATACCTTTGGTCTTTCCGGTCTGAACCAACGATGGTAATTGGTAACAAAGAGATTTACCACCACCTGTCGGCATCAACACAAAGACATCTTTATTAAGTAATGTAGCTGTTACAGCCTCTAATTGATTTGAACGAAAAGAATTTAGCTTAAATACCGAGTTAAGCACATGATACACATCATCGATGAAGGCTTCTGATCCAGGAGGGATATTTACTTTACTTATTCCATTTGATTGAGTGGGGATGGGTTGTCCACCTGTTATAATCTTCATTAATTCATCATCGCTTTCGCCAAAATCGCTTTCATCGTGTGTATTAAGAGGAAAGTTGGAGTTCAGCACCAAAATATTGGAAAATTTGTTGTTCGTTGGTACTGCATTGTCATCACCAGAAAAATCCAGTTCATCTTCTACTTCAACAACTTCCACTTCTCTTTCCTGATTATATTGAGTCGAATAGGCGATCTCCTGAACTTCGTGCTCATCATCATCCTCAACCAAATTAACATCATATGGAGCATCATTCGGTGTCTTCTCAATACTCTCATACCTCATCCCAATATTCCCCGCCGTTTCAGGGGACATTCGAAGTTCTTCCAATTCTTCTGTGTCAACAATCTCGTCCTCGTCTTCAACAGTATCGTTGGCAAGCTCATCTTCTGAATCGGAAGCAGTATCAATAGGCTCCACAAAAGAGGGATCTTCCACAGCACCAAAATCTTCTCGACCAACTATGAAACTACCCATATCATCTTCATCATCCCTAGCTTGAGTAGGAGTATACATGCCATCCATTGTATTCTCTCCAAAATCATCTTCCGCTTCTGAACTGACGATATTTTCAACCATATCCCTAGCGGCAGCTAAACGATTAGCTTCAACTGCGATTGAGGCTCTTCGAGGTGGGAGAGATAATACTGTGGGTACTGTCGTTGGTACAGCAAAATTGTTGTTGTCCTTTGCTGATGATGGTGATTCCGTTAGGTCTTGTGGTGTCAGATTAACTATAGGCGTTGATTGTACAAATGGTGTGTTGGCTGGTTCCATTGGTACTGATGATAGTATATCGCCATGAACTTCTAAAGGTCCGGGAATGGTTGGTGTTGCGCTATTCTTTTCGGAATTTCTGTTTGAGATAGCCGTGTGTGACTTTTCTTCCTTCCTATGGTCAAATTTCAGGGATATTTTATGCGATGAAATTGATTCCTGAATGCTTGATTGGGCCTTTGTTTCTTTTAATTTCTCGTTAATTTCCTGTAATTTCGGTTCAAACTCATAGTTATAGAATGACTTCTTCTCGTCCAATGAAATCAGGGTAGATTCGCTTGTCTTAAACCACTCTTCTAATAATTTGATTTTTTGATCTTGAAATACAACCAAATCCAAAAGGAGATCAGTATGGTCACTAAGCTTTGGTCTCTTTGCTTTTTGTTCTTCAACTGTGTTATCGCTAGTATGAATTCTTTTATTCGCAGAAGATGAGTTAGCAGGTGTTGAATTGTTTGATATTAAGGAAGGCGAATTTCGATTACTTCGTGCCGATTTTTCCCCATTTATTGTTGCGGATATATTCTGGATTGGTTTTCCTGGACTAGTTAAATCAACAAAAGTGTTTTCCTTTTCCATGTAATCCTCCAGATCGTCGCAGTCTATTTCAATTACTTTATTATACACATGGGATGGATTTGCTGTAGATAGAGGTAATCGCGATTGTTTCTTTGATTTCATGAGCTCAGTATGTCGTATCTCCACTGACAATGCAGCTTTAGTTGATGCTGACGAAGCTGCGGTGACATTTGGAGGAGGACTTCGGATGTCAGTGTATAATACAGTTGTACCTATGGTGCCAGTCATATTCGTAGTCGTTGTAAAACTGGTGGATGTATTTGGAATTGCTATTGGTTTAGCGCTGCTGAAAGCAGTTGATGCGGATCTCTGGTTGTTTAAGGCAGATGACGAAGAGGATGAATCATGGTTGTTAAGAAGAGATCCACTATTTATTGTCGTCAACCCAGATGATGCAGTTGTAAGCGGGGATCCAGAAGGCACTGCCGTTATTTCTGTGTTCTTTCTCATAGAAGGCGGACCTCCGTCATCTAGATTGAGTGTGTGCGAAGTTGTTGTTGTGGTGATGCTAGAAATGTGAGGATATTTTGTAAATAATAGTTGTATGGTATCTGGAGACGGTATATATGGTTTATTGGTATTGGCCCATTCCAACTGGGCTCGTAGGTTATTTGAATCAATCATTTAATGTTTGCTTCTTTTGCAACCCTGTTGTCAAAATGAGATGAAAAAGATTCAAAGTTACGCGTTTTCTCATTTGACTTTTCTCTTACCAGAAGGAACAAAACTTAAAATGGAAACAAATGAACTGCTCACGTGATGAAGTCATGTGATTGAATTTCCCAGCAAATGGGGTTAATTAACCATCTCTCGAATTTAAACAAAAAGTCATACTCGATCTATTCCCAGAAACTGCCATTCTTGGATTGATGGAAAGGATTATGTCTCGAAAATGTAGAAGAGAAGGAGAATATGAGCGGTACATCGTTCGCAAGAAATTCTACTACCAAGTGGGAATATATTAGTGGGAATTTGAAAGGCATAAATTAGGTCAGGGAAAACAAGACAGGTGGGGTTTTCGCTGAAAGTTCTAATTTCTTCAAATTTGATGTCAGACTTAGCTGGAATTCCCAACTGTTTATGAGCTCCTTCCTTGTTCTTTTATCGTTTACATTTACAAACTGTGCGTAGAAAACGATAAAAAATGGTTTTAGGGCCTATTCGTCAAACTGAACAAAGCTTTTTAAGAACTAATGGAATCGAACTAATCTGACTCTCTTTTGCGAGATAGACTCGATAAGTTTTGATTTTGAAGAACCGAAATCCCACTTACAAGCCATGAAGGGGGGAAGAGCTATCGCCAAAGAATAATATGTACGCATATACAATATCATAGGTCAAAAAATCTACCCTTGGAAATTGACGAAATATCCTCCTCTTTTCCTTGAAATTTTCAAAGGTTCAGCAGGGTAGTCTCCGCTATCTAGTTTGGAATTTTGAACTGAAGGTGACAAAATTTTTTGATTTGATTATTTCCTTAAAACTTGGAGAAGTGACGCCAGATGATCCCAACACTTTACTAATACGGCCAATGCGATGGTGGCTATGGTGATTGGTGGGGAGGGGCCTAAAATAAAGTAAAAAAAATCTCTTGTTGTGGAGCAGGAGGAGAGAAATAGGGCGGCAAATAAAGAAATTCAAATTCTCCACAGGGAAAGTCTCCCAACTTGGGAAATGTCGTTGTTCGCATTTGTATGATTATTATTATTAGTTAGTTAACATAAAAATTGTTCCGGAGTCGGACATTTTTACTTTTTTTTTTATTCTCTTAATTTTTGTGTTCCGTCAACAAAATCAACAAATCATAAGAAGTATAGTACAGCCCAAAGAATAAAAGACAAGTGATCATTCTGGCAACTAAAATCAAATTAATTGTCAAAAAAAACCGTTCATTGTATTGAGGCCACAAATTTTCTTATCAGTGATGGCGACAGGTCCAAGGACAATAGAGAAGGAAAGTGCAGGGAGTAAAACGGTAATATTACACAGAATTCCAGCCCCCTACCACGGAGTACCCCAACCACCTGGTTAGTTGTAAGTTCCATAATTTATTGCTTGAATTAAGTTTACAAACCAAACATTGGACAATTATGTAGAAGTTTCACTGAGATCGTATATACATCGCTGGATTCATAATTCCGATTACCCACGCTTAAGACCGGAAAAAAACTACGCAAAGGGAACGGCATTGGCTGGGTAGGGTAGTAATAAAAAAATCACCTTATATTTTAAAGAATCGTACAACTTTTTTTCTTTCAACTTTTTTGCTACGACAACTAGCTCATTGATGTACTCTGTTAGTACTCCAGGAAAGGGTATTGTTCCTTAAATATTAAGTGTATTGATTTAGTTATGCTCGTTTAGTTGCCATCCTCCTCTTTAATTTGCTGGAGATCAGTTTCTTCCATGAAATCGCAAAATGTCGTGAAAGTTTATTGTTTCTTTTCCCCCTCCTCTCTTTCCTGCTTCAAATTCAATTTCTATTTTTGTACTATTTTTGTATTTTTTATTTGGTGGCAGTCGCTGTCAGACTCCTCTTCTGACTCAACCTTCGTTTGTTTAATTTCGGACATTAACCTTCTTTTTTCTTTCAGTGGAAAAAAATAAATCAAAAATTTATCCGCGACTTTTGTATCATAGGCGACATTTCTCCTTCTACTTGTGATGCTTGTGACAGTTGACTGATCTCACATGAAATAACACGAAGATACTTTGAACCAAAAATTTCATATCAAGATTTGGAGAACTTAAAGAAATTTACGATGAATGTTCCATTGCAAACTTAATTCTAATTCAAAGCGAGGTTGCAAGGTGTAATGTCGTTTCATTTGATAAGAAATGTAGGATTTGTGGAACCCCCAAGAGGGGAACCAATCGTAATCACTATTATATTTTTGAGAGCCAAAAAAAAAGTATTCAAAAAGAAATGTATAATTAAATGCCCATTGTCAACGATTCTCAATAAAATAATATTTGGATCTGTATTCCTAAATTCATTGCTCCGATTATGACGAAGGAGTCACAAAGAAAAGAGAGACATTCAAGTTTAAAAAAAAGCTTAAATACAAATCTGGCAGAAGGGTTCTAACTGGAGATGCCTCACGCTTGCTGTTTCTCCATATTTGAACATGATACTCATGTTATTATTGCCATTTAGAAACTGTGGTTGCAACATGTGTTTTCTTGAATTTAATTATTTTTTTTTTTTAAGAAAATAGTTTAAAATTTCTATTTCTTGTTTTGCAAAGGTAATATTTTTTTGTAATTTGAAATAAAAAATAATGAACCAAATTCATATAAAATCCTGAAACTTTCTTCTTCTCTTCTGTTGTCTTCCTAACTTCATAACAAAATAGAGAACAAAAAAAAGGAAACTTATTTATCACATATATTTTTATCGTTACATATATAATCCACCTTATACCGACGTGTTCCCTCTAATTCAATCAGGTTAGTTCTAGCCACTCAAACAAGTCAACTACGAAATCTTTCCAGGTCCCTAAGACATCCCAATTTTATTTAAAGTTTTTTTTTACCCGTTTTCTGGTTTTTATTTTTGTAATCTCAGGAGAAAAATGTCAACATTATTAAATAATGCGAATGTCGGATCATCATCCAATACTTCGCCATCGTTAACTACTTTTGATTTTATGTTAAGTAAGGAACAACAACATAAACAACAACAGCCATTTGCCCAACAGTTAAACAAGCAAGCAATGGCGTCAAGCTTAACTGCGTCTTCAACTTCATCATCTACCTCAGATCTCGTTGATTTGCAAGGTGATTTGTTAGAAGATTTGTGGCAAACCTCAACTAACGATTCTGCTGTTTCTAACACGATCTACACAAAACAAGGAACTCAACAACCAATGGCTCAAGTGTTTAGTCAACCACAATCCCAACCTAATTTATTCAATTCAAATGCTATTTACATTACACAGAAGCCAAACTGGAACACATCAAATGTTTCTATATCTCCACCACTGTTTACTCCCCTCACGCAACAGTCCTCTACATTGTCACAAGGATTTTCTACTGTTGCTCCAATACGTTCCACTTCGCCATCATTATCCATGGATGGATTCAATAACAGCATGTATGACACTTTGGTAGTACCAAGATTGCATGAAGATGAACCTTCATTTAATTTTATTGGGAACCAACAACAACAAGCGCACCATCCTCCTGTACAATTTACTATCCCAAATGACAGTGAAGACGTGTTCAACTTTGAACATCATTTACACCAACACCATAAATTCATTCCTACGAACATCAACTCACCTCCAATTGTACCAAGTCCTCAGCAACATCACCAATCACAATTTCACAAGCAACAACAACAACAAGTCCCAGAATGTGTCAGCAACTACCAAAACAATTCAAGCAAGCAACCGGCTGGACCAGCATCTAATATTAATACTCAATTATACAAGACTGAATTGTGTGCTTCATTCATGAAGATGGGAGTCTGCCCGTATGGAAACAAGTGTCAATTTGCTCATGGTGAAAATGAATTAAAGAAGGTTGAAAGACCCCCGAAATGGAGATCCAAACCTTGTGCAAACTGGGCCAAATATGGAAGTTGTCGTTATGGAAATAGATGCTGCTTTAAACATGGGAATTAGATACTATAGAGCGACATTGAAGTGGGGGTTGTTTTACTATTTATTAATTTTGTTATTTATTTTTGGTTTATTTACTGCTTCAACTGAGGGCATGATTAAACAGAAGATGAAAGAAGAGAGAAGGATGGAAAAAGGACGCTTTTATTGGTTATTTGTAATTGTTCAGTTTTTTGGTTGTTCATATTATTATTCTTATTGTTATTGTTGTTATTATTGATTGATCCTTTTTCCCCCAAGGTTTTTAAGTTATTGTTGTTATTGATATGTTTGAAAGAGAAGGTTTTTATGAGATTTGATGATTACGCTTTTATTTATTTGAGAAGTATAGTGGGTGGATTTTTCGATAGAGAGTTGTAGTGTTGTTTGGTTATCTGTGTGTATAGGTTCCCTCCTCCTCGCTTTTTAGCTAGTGCCCCTCCAACTTTAATTTAATTTAATTATTATTATTATTTATTTATGTATTTTGTTGTTGTTGTTGATCGCAACCATTTCAGACAGATGTCGTGAAATTTTGTAGTTTGTTTGTTTTTCCTGTTTGCGTTGATGGATAAATATGGCTTTGTCCAAAGAAACCCCTCGCCTAACATTGCGGAGTTTGATTCCGCGTGAAATTCCCGGAAGGAGACATATCCCGCGCAATTTTCAATATTTACAAATCAAGCAAATGAATCTCTCATGTGATGGTCTGCATTCCTGATTTAAGCCGGGATCGATTCTGTATCTATTTCACCGAAGGCGAACATCGGCGTGAACCATCTGATGTTTCACTGCTCATTAATGTTGATAAAATGCCGTGCATGTATTGCAACAAATTAATGAGGAGCGTCTAAGCGAACCCCAAACGTACAAAAATGCGACATTGCTCCATTGGACCGCACAGTACTCGACACACCTTGTTGAGGTGTAGTAAGCTTGGCAATCAGAGGAATAAATGAGAAGAATCGATACTATCTCAACTTCGATTTTAGCGGTAGATGAGAAACTAAATTATTCTTGTAATTCTGAAATCACAATTTAAATTACGATACAAAACACAACTCGGTTCCACAATTGGATATCAACTTTGACCCAAACTTTGGAAAAGAAAAATCTTCGCAGGTCTACGCCAAGTACCAGCAAAGCAAAAGCATACTATAGAAGCTTCCACAATAAACAAGAATGAGTTTACAAATTGATCAAACTATATTGATACAGCCTCAGATTATTCTAAAGACATCACTAAGTTTGTGTGGTGATGAAGGTTCGTGATGTTGTCCACAGCGCCCACAGCATGTATGAGTCAGTTGAAAAAGAAAGATAACCACAAGTAGCATCCTCCAGTCCCAACTATCACTGAAACGGAACATAACCTATCCTCATCGACTGTTATAGTTGATAAGGAAAGGAAAAGAAGAAAAAACGCAAAGAGATAAAGAAAATTTTTCATTTTCAAATTTCAAATTTATAGAAGAAGGGAAAACGTGATGAAGAATGTCCGGGTATCAGATTTGACATTTGCAAAAAAAATTTTCAATCACTCACTCACCAGCACTACTGCTGCTACTGCTGCTGCCAACCACCATTACTTACAGTGCTTTTAATTTTTGCAGTAGAATATTAGCCTACCTTAGAGAGCAAAACACCAACACTAACTAAGGGTTATTTCTCGAATCAACAATGGGTAGTGGAAGTGTAGATGATATTACTTGGGAAGATCTAGAACCAATCTATGAGAAAGGAATCCAAACTTCCTTAACATCTACTAGAATTGA
The DNA here is from genome assembly GCA_002105455.1 of Hemisphaericaspora xylofermentans. Classification (NCBI taxonomy): domain Eukaryota; kingdom Fungi; phylum Ascomycota; class Pichiomycetes; order Serinales; family Debaryomycetaceae; genus Hemisphaericaspora; species Hemisphaericaspora xylofermentans. The sequence goes on along the minus strand of NDXA01000042.1, from coordinate 22,605 downwards.
GACATTACGTTCTATCAAGGCTGTTTTGCAACAAATCCCAGAAGTGGAATTGAACAAGATTTCATTATTGTTATTAAAGACATACAATTATTACCAAGACGCCAATTCAAGACATGAATTGTTAAATACATTGATGCGGTTGGTACACTTGAACCAAAAGTATTTATTAGGGTTCGTTAAATTTATTCATAAGGAAGTTACTGGTTCTACCTTGGCTATAACTGATTATTTGACATTTTTACAATGGATCAACAAGTTTCATGCTTACTTGGCTCAACATCCTGACTTATTGAAACAAGGTGAATTACTAGTTAGCGTTCATGCTATTCTATTAAATAAATGTGTTGAATATAAAGGATATAAAAAGGAACAGCATCGAAGGAGAATCCATGACTCGGCGGTTAACTCGACAAAGGCTGCAATTGTGGAATCTTTGGTACATACTCAAGATAAGGAAGAATATATTCAATTTATTTGTGACATTACTAAATCCAAGTCTACGGCACCAAGTGAAGTATTATCCGTTTTGGCCGTATTAAACTTGGCAATCAACGATTTGATACCATCTAAGCCGTCTTTGCTTGATACGTTTGTCAGCACAAATAGTGACAATATCATTGATTATTATGTTAACCAAGTATTATTAAATAAAATCCCACCTACTGTTGCATCATTAACGTTATTTGGAGCTTGTATTGAAGGATTAGTTAATTTGGAAAATTTTACAAAGACTTTGTTACCAAACATCGAAAAGGCTATATTAAGGTCTTCTGAAAATTCATTTGGAGTCATTTTACCCGTTTTATTCAAAATTTTCCCTAGAATTGATATTTCTGAACCATTTGTCAAATCTAAGTTATTGACTTCAATTATCTCCGGTCTTAAATCTACCAAGGAACCAGTGAGGAATGGAGCACTTGAAACTTTTGAATCAATTTTATCTAATGATTTTATCGGGTGTACTTCATTAACAATATTGGAAACAATTGTGGACGAAATAATAAAAGCATTCAAATCAACTTCCAATGCGGACTCAAAGGCATTATTAGTTAAATCCTTAGTCGTAGTACCAAAAGAAGCTTCATCTAAGATTGTTCAAGCATTGTTACCCTTTGTTCCGAAAGATCAAAATGAGACATCACTCTCTGCTCTTGTGAAATCATTCACTCATCATGGTTTAAATGCATATGAGGAAAATAAGAAACAATTTACAAAGGAATTAGCTGATGGTCTTTCTCATGCTAAACCTCAACTTCGTCGAGTATGGCTTATTGAATTTGCAAATCAAATTTTGATCAATGACCAACATGCTGGCGATTTACTAAACGATTTATACCCGGCATTATACAAAACATTAGAACCTGCACAACAATCACCACTTCCTTCTTTATCCAACAAGACTATCATTGGTGCATTCGTTACAATTGCTATTTCAAAATTAGCGAAAGAAGTGGACTCGAAGAAGATATATCTTGATTCATTGTCTTCGTCTTTGTTATCCAACCCCAAGGTTTACACTAGGTTGAATGAACATGCTGAATTGAAATGGTATTTGCAAGCAATCTATGAATCAGCAAAGTTTGTAAATCAAGTTGAACAATCTGTCCAATCCGAATACGCCTTAGCTTGGGTGTATCTTTTGACTTCTCAACGTGTTCCATATGACATAAGATTAACTGCCCTTGAATTATGCAAACGTGCATTGGACTCAGTGGATGGATTAAGTGGGTTGATCATTGATGCATCGTATGAAGTATTGAAAGTTAATGCCAATAATAAGGAAGAGGTCTATGATTATGCATTTAAGAATTTTGCTACTGTTTTTGCAGCATTAACCCAGTTGGAAAGCGAGACAAAGGTTGAAGAAAACGTGAGAAAGTTGATCATTATTGCAAACCATCCTGAGATTGGCGTTAACAATGGATGGATCGGATTAGCTCAAAGAAGTTCCGGAGGTAAAATTGATTTAGGGAAGTTGGTCCAAAATGATTATGAAGAAATTGTGACGGAATGCATTAAAGTCACAGGTGAAAATAATTCTCCGTTAAGTTGTATTTATCAAGCGGCCCTTAAATCAATTGGCAATATTGCTTTCATTCAACCCACTTTAGTTTCCAATTTGCTTACCAAGTTGATAGTTAATAATTTAGATCTCACCAAGTTTTCTGATATTGATGAAGATTCCGTCAAGATTTTCCATGGAAAGGAAGGAGAAATGACAATTGATATTCTTGACCAATCTAGTAAGAAACAAGTTGTAGACAAGAATTCGAAGGATTATGAAATTAAGCAATGGGAAGAAAGTATTAAGAACGAATTAGCAGCGAAGAAAGCAGCAACAAGAAAGTTGACAAAGGAAGAAACTATCTTAGTTAATGAGCAAATTTTGAAGGAATCTAAAATTAGAAGTGAAGTTAAATCGATAGTTGATAAGGCTAACTTCACGATCAGAATTATTGGACAATTATCTAATGAAGCCACATTGGTAGATAATGGTGCTACAACTTGGTATCCAATAGGTGTTGTGAAATTATTGGAATTCAATAACCTTAATTTCTTGTTTAAATTGTTTGGAGATGGTCCTATTAGAACATATTTAAAGCTATCTGATTTACTTTCTTCGAGATTGGGATTATTGAAACAATTTGTCGGAATTGCTACGCTTAGAGCGTATGGAGTTAAAGGATTACCAGATAATTTTACTGAAGAATCATTATTATCATTAATTGGGAGGATTTTGTACAGGATCAAGATTCTTGCAGATCAAAAACAATTGGATTCGTTATCGTTATCGTACATTTTACCATTATTGACTAAAGTATTGTACAATGGTAAAGCAATCGCAATCAAAAATTCTACAAAAGCAGCTGTTACATCTGAGTTTGTTGAAGAGGATCCAGAAGAAGAACAATTATTATTGGCAATTGAAATTATATCTGCACATGCGGATTCATTTGAAGATGAAGGTATCCCAAGATCTGCAATTTTAGAGGTTTTGATCTCATTAATGAAGTTACCATCCAAGGCTAAGTTGTCTAAAGAATGTTTCTTATCTCTTTGTCAATCAATATCTGTCAACATTTCTCAATCTGATTTGCAATTACTTTTAACCAATATCATAACTCCAGAGGTGTTTGTTAGATCTACTATATTGGAAGGTATTGATTCTGAATTTGACTTGCACGGTGAAATTGAGTACTCCAATGAATTATTCATTGCAATGCATGACAATGATGCCAACAGTCAAGAATTAGCAAAGACTATTTGGGAGGATAATAGCTTGCAAATCATTCCTGAATCCCCAAAGAAATTACTTGAGTTATTTGGAAATTCTGATTCTGGTCTAAGAATGTCTATAGCTAATGCCTTTGTTGATGCTATCAACTATTTGAAACAAAATAATGATTCAATTCTTGATTCAGCATTAAGTGACTTGATCGAATTATATCATGAAAAGAAAAATCCTCCTCCACCAAAGGTTGATAAATTTGGGTTGGTTATCAAATCTACAGTTGATCAAAGAGATCGTTGGGAAGAAAGATCAACTATTGCATTGTCATTAAAATTATTAGCTCCATTGTTATCCAAATCAAACATTGAAGTATTGTTTAAGTTTTTAGTAAATGAACAAGCCCTTGGTGATAAGGAAGATTTGGTCCGTCAAGAATTGCAAGATGCAGGTGTTGAAGCTATTACTGTTCATGGCGCTGAAAATGTTGAAGTATTAATTCCAATCTTTGAAGACAATTTATCAGCAAAGGATCAAAGATCAAAAGTTCAAGACACAATCAAAGAATCGGTTATTATTTTGTATGGTTCATTGGCGCGTCACTTGGATTATTCGGATATGAGATTAGGACTTATTGTGGACAGATTAATCAAGACTTTAGACACTCCATCTGAAAATGTTCAATTCGCTGTTTCTGAATGTATTGCTCCATTAGTTCCAGGATTTGAATCTAGACTTCAAGAATTCTTTGATTTACTTTTCGAAAAATTATTTAATGGGAAGAGTTTGGCATCAAGAAGAGGTGCAGCTTATGGTATTTCTGGTTTAGTTAAAGGAAGTGGAATCAAATCATTATCTTCATTCGATATCATTAGAAATTTGGAAGATGCTGCTGAAGATAAAAAGACTCCAGCAAGAAGAGAAGGTGTTTCATTTGCATTTGAATGTCTTTCCCAAAGTTTGGGTAAATTTTTTGAACCCTATGTTATTGAAATTTTGCCTATTATTTTGAAATCTCTTGGTGATTCGGTACCGGAAGTGAGACAAGCAACGGATGATGCAGCAAAGGAAATCATGAAGAATACTACATCTTTTGGGGTTAAGAAATTAATTCCTTTGGCAGTATCAAACTTAGATGAAATTGCTTGGAGATCGAAGAAAGGTTCAGTTGAATTATTAGGTGCTATGGCTTATTTAGATCCAACACAATTATCTGCCTCATTGTCTACTATTGTTCCTCAAATTGTTGGTGTTCTTAACGATACGCATAAAGAAGTTAGAAAAGCTGCTGAGCAATCGTTAAAGAGATTTGGTGAAGTTATTCGTAATCCGGAAATTCAAACTATTGTTCCTGATTTGATTAATGCTATTGGTGATCCAACCAAGTATACTGATGCTGCATTGGATAAATTGATCAAGACACAATTCGTACATTATATTGATGGCCCATCATTGGCTCTCATTATTCATGTAATCCATAGAGGTATGAAGGATAGATCTGCTGGTACAAAGAAGAAGGCTTGTCAAATTGTTGGAAATATGGCAATTTTAGTTGATGCAAAAGATTTAAGACCATATCTAGGCGAATTAGTTAGTGATTTAGAAGTGGCCATGGTGGATCCTGTTCCAGCCACCAGATCTACGGCAGCTAGAGCGTTAGGTTCCTTAGTTGAAAAGTTAGGAGAAGAACAATTCCCAACATTGATTCCTAGTCTCTTACAAACATTACAAGACGAAAGTAAGGCTGGTGATAGATTGGGTTCTGCTCAAGCATTATCAGAAGTTATTTGTGGTCTCGGTATTAATAAATTGGAAGAATTATTGCCAACTATATTATCGTCGGCTGGTTCTTCACGTAATCATATTCGTGCTGGTTTCATGCCGCTTTTATTGTTTTTGCCAGTTTGTTTTGGTGCTCAATTTGCTCCATATTTGAATAGAATTATTCCACCAATCCTTAATGGTTTAGCTGATCAAGATGAAGATATTAGAGATACTGCACTTAGAGCTGGTAGATTGATTGTTAAGAATTATGCTAAGAAGGCTGTTGATTTGTTATTACCAGAATTAGAACTTGGTTTGGCTGATAGTAATTATAGAATCCGTCTTTCATCAGCTGAACTTACAGGTGATTTATTGTTCCAAATTACTGGTATTTCAGGAAAGAATGAACTTACAGAAGATCAAGTTGAAGCATCTGGGGAAGTCAATAAGACCCTTGTTGAAGTGTTGGGTCAAGAACGTCGTGACCGTATTTTGGCATCGTTATTTGTTTGTCGTTCCGATGTTGCTGGTATTGTTAGAAGTGCATCAGTTGATATTTGGAAAGCATTGGTTGCAAACACTCCAAAGACAATTAAGGAAATTTTACCTGCATTAACCACTATTATTGTTCGAAGATTGGCATCAAGTGATGAAGTTCAAAGGACAATTGCTGCACAAACTTTGGGTGAGATGATTCGTCGTGTTGGTTCCAACGCATTAGCTCAGTTATTACCTACTTTGGAAGAATCATTTGATACTAGTGACAACGATGCTAAGCAAGGTATTTGTATTGCTTTGACTGAATTGATCAGATCTACTCAAAGCGATGGGTTGGTTAAATTCCAGAACACCTTCATTGCAATTATCAAGAAAGCTCTTATTGATAGTGATTCAGAAGTTAGAGAATCGGCTGCTCAAGCATTCGAAGCGTTACAAAGTGAATTGGGTAAAGTCGTTATTGATGCAATCTTACCAGACCTTCTTAATAGATTGGAAGGTGATGATTCTAGCAATGCATTGTTGGCACTTAAAGATATTATGGCTACGAAGGCAGATGTTATTTTCCCGATCTTGATTCCAACATTGTTAGCTCCTCCTATCGATGCATTCAAGGCAGGAGCTCTTTCTTCATTGGCTTCAGTTGCAGGTTCAGCATTATACAAGAGATTGTCATTAATTATCAACACCTTGGTCAATGCTGTTATTGAATCAAAATCTGATACTGACGAAGTACAACAACAAATAACTGAAGCATTTGATAAAATTTTACTTGCCATTGATAGTGATGAAGGTGTACATCCATTAATGCAACAGATAATGTCGTTGGTTAAGCACGAAGACTCTGAGAAAAGAGCTGTTATCTTCCAAAGATTGGGCAATTTCTTTACAAATACTACTTTGGATTATTCTATGTACTTGGAAGACATGCTTAGTCAATTTATTCTTTCATTGGGTGATCCAATTACTGCAGTGGTCGAAGGCGCATTTGAATCTCTTACTGCAATGGTTAAGAGACAACCGAAGGAAACTCTTGAGAAATTGGTTAAACCTGCTCGTCAAGCATTAGATCTTACTGGTGTCAGGGGTGAAGATTTGTCTGCATTCAAATTGCCAAGAGGTCCAAATTGTATTTTACCTATATTTTTACATGGTTTGATGTATGGTACTTCTGATCAAAAGGAAGCATCTGCATTAGCTATTGCTGATATTATCGGTAAAACTCCAGATGTTAATTTGAAGCCATTTGCAACTACTATGACAGGTCCATTGATTCGTGTTATTGGTGAAAAGGTGTCCAGCGATATTAAGGCGGCTATTTTGGTGGCATTGAATAGTTTATTATTAAAGATTCCACAATTCTTGAGACCATTCATCCCACAATTACAACGAACATTTGTTAGATCATTATCAGATGCTAGTAATGAGAAATTAAGAGCTCGTGCTGTTGTTGCTTTGGGGACATTGATTAAGTTCCAACCTAGAGTAGATTCATTAATTACTGAATTGGTTAGTGGTGCTAAGAATTCCAACGATCAAGGTGTTAAGGCCTCCATGTTGAAGGGTATGTTAGAAGTTGTTAACAAAGCAGGTAAGAACTTGAATGAAGCTTCCAAGACATCTATTATGTCCTTAGTTGAAGAAGAAATTACCGTTGTGGATGATAAATCAGCTGTGTCATATGCCAGATTGTTAGGTTCTTTAGCTGGTGTACTTTCAAACGAAGAAGCTAGAAATATCTTGAAGTCAAAGATCTTGGAAAAGGATAATAATTCAAATGATAAGTTTTGCATTTTGTCTATCAATTCATTCTTGAAATACTCCCCAGCCCATATCTTCAATACTGGATTGATTGCTGAGATTAGTGATTTTGTAATTTCATGTTCCGAATCTAGTATTGATTATATTAGTGATAATGCAACTGTTGCGATTGGGAAATTACTTTTGTTGGTTGGAGAATCTAAATCACCATTTTCTGAACCAACTACAGATATTTTTGAAATTGACGAAGAAGTTCTTGAGAAATTGGTAAAACAACTTTGTGAAATTACCGTTCAACCTAAATCTGGTTCTCCGGATACAAGAAGATTATCATTGGTAGTATTGAGAACTGTTGCAAGATTGAGATTTGATCAAGTGGTAAAAGATAAGCTAGATATTGTTGTTCCAAGTATTTTCACATGTCTTCGTGACCCGATTATCCCAATTAAGTTGGCTGCTGAAAAGGCCTATCTTGCCGTATTTCAATTGGTTGAAGATCAAGATATGAAATTGTTCCATGAATGGTTTGAAAGTACCAGTACAATAATTACTGTTACTGGACAAAGTATTGTCCCTAGATCTGTTGGTGATTATACCAAGAGAGTTGCCAGTAGATTGGCTGGTGTTGAACGAGAAAGAATCGAAGCTGGTGGTGATGCAGAGACTATGTTTAGTGATAGGTTTGAGGATGAAACTGAAGTGTGGGCCGTTGGAGGGATTGAATTAAACAATTCCAATTAAGATAAATGTTTCAGTATTGATATAAGTTTTTATTAAAATATACATGTACGAAGTTATTGTAGTTTATATAACCCAAAAATATTCTAACCCAAATTTTAATCATCTTTTTAAACACACAATTACACACGCAAAGAATAATAATACAGTACAAATCATTGTTCCATTTGATCTGAGTTTTTAGTTCCGTTTTCAGCATCATTACCTATGATATGATTTTGATTATGTTTACTGAAAAACGTTGGCATGGTAGCCGCGCGGGTCAAATCGGGCATTGATAAGTTCGAAGGTAAGTCTAATTTCAAGCTCCTTAATGGAGGTAGAGTACTTGGTGCTTGTTGTTGTGTATTCAATTGGGAATTTTCATTGGTGGGGGATAATTTTGGAGTTTGTAGGTTTGATCCTGGGATTGGTGGTGTAGCAGCTCTAAATTGTGGATGGTTATGATGGTCTAAACTAACTGTGCGGAATGCTGGTGTCATTACTAATGAAGCCAAATTAGTACTACTATTATTCGCTGAAATCAGAGGGGTTGTATTTGATGAGAATCCAAGAACTGGCGAGTTTGGTAATGTAAAAGGCTTAGTACTTGGACTATTTGGTCTTGATTTTTTTAATCTTTGTTTGACGTAATCCAAATCTGAATCTTCAGTTATATGACTTTTTCCGGCTGAAGGTTCTGGGTGATGGATTGGTGTCATTCTTTGTAGTGATGATAGGGTATTCCAGTGTTGTTTGTGTGGAGATGCTGCTAATGTTGTATAACTTTGTGATTTATTACTCAAATGATGAGCAGCCATACTTGATAAATATTGTAGACTACTAGTTTGTTGTTTAATTTCGAAATTTGAATTGGGGATTTGGAAAGTTGCCTTTTCCTTTATGAAATTATAGGGTGATTTCTTATTATTAGAAATCTGTTGTTGTCCAAAGTATTCAGTTAATGAAGGTAATGAACGTGATGGGTTTACTGGGCTTGATGGATCCGACGGTTTTTCCACATTTTCCAACATCCTTAATTCTTCTGAGGCGGCACTAGCTAATATGTCGATACTCATTGTGCTTGGCATCTTGTTGAGGCCAGGGGGTTTACTTAACGACAGGATAGTTTGAGCAGCAGCAGTGGCTGGGTCCATATTTATTGAGGAAGCAGTAGGTGTCGCTATGCCCAAAGGTTGCGGTGGTGGGGTGGTTGACTTCATGATGACATCAGGAGAAGTTACCTGTTCTGAATTTGTCATGTCAATATCCTGCTGTATTAAGTCAGAGTTCTTTGTTTCAACCTTAAGAAGTCTCTTTGTCAGTTTGCGTTTAGAACTAGGCTTACTAGTAGAGGTTGTAGTGATAGGAGGAGGAGGAGAAGTAGTAGCAGTAGTAGTAATAATAGTGGCGGTGGTCGTGGTCGTGTCGGTGGCAGTTGTTGTTGCTGTTGCTGTTGCCATTTCCGTCTGAGTTGTTGGGGATGGTGTTGGGGAGTTGATAGCATTGTTGTCTGCTATGTTATTAGGATTATTGCTGTAGTTGATATTGTGTTTATTCAAGTTCTTATTCCTCCGGGAATTGGGATTTGTATGAATCCTTAAATGTCTAGTCAATTCGTCAGATCTGCTGAAACGTTTGAAACATCCAGGGAAAGTACAGGCATGGGGTTTCTCACCAGTATGAGTTCGAATATGTCTAGTCTGGTGTTCTAAACGATGAAATGCCTTCTCACAGAGCGGACATTTGTAGGGCCTTGAAGTTGGATCCTTTTTTGCTTTGGCAGCGGCGGCGGCGGCCGCTGCTGCTGTTTCTGCACTATTTTGAATATTGTTTGGTAATGTTCTATTGTTAGCTGTCGTCCCCATAGCTGTAGTGGTAGTGGTAGGCGAATTAGGAGAGCCTATCATAGGTGTATGATTGTCTTGAGTTTTGATGGACATCTATCCCGTTCTAATTTCTGTTAATTAAGTATGGGGAAAAAAAAATAGTCTTTTTGAGAAGAAGGGAACGAAACGAGGAATTTTTTTTTTTCCTCCTCTTAATTTACTATTAGTAGTTCAATTCAATTCACATAAATAACAAATTATGAGTGTGTGTATATAAAAAAAAAAAACTTTTTCCATGTCCTGTTCCTGTTCCTCATTGAAATTGAAATTTAAAAAAAAAAAAAAATTAACTTTAAATAAAAAAAGGTAAAGTTAAAAAATAATAATTGAGATTTGTTTGTTGCCTGTTGAAAAAAAATGCGGGTTCCAAAAATTTTATAGATTAAAAATAAAAAGGACTCCAGATTTTTAAAATTAATTCACCTTCATTGTGATCACTTAATTCTGTTTAGTGATAATAATATAATATAATACTAGCTCTATTGTTTGGATAAGGCTTAATGTCTTCTCTTGTCTGATGATGGATTTGTTTTAACTGTGTGTTTGTATCTGGTCAATGAAAATTACCACAGGATGTGGGAATCGAACGAGAGGCAGGTATTACCAACATAACTGGGAAATTATGAAGAAAATATAAATACCAAAATAATGAACTAACGAGGTAAATGAAATAAAAAAAGAGCAATAAGTACATAACAACATATGGGGGACTCTTGTTGTTGAAGTATATAATACTTCTACTACTGATTACTACTAATTACTATTACTATGATGATCACTTTACTATTAATCAATCAAATAGGGTTTGTTGTTTCATTGTGTAACTGAAATTTGTATGGTGGTTTAAAAATAAAATACAACAAAAACAAACTAAAAAAAAATTAAAAAGAAAACGACATTTTCAATTTGCTTGTATGGACTAAAAGTAAAATTCAATTTTACACATGCAGGAAAAGTTGAGTGAGACATAGAGAACGTTGTTGTTGCTGTCAAACAAAAATGTCGCATGATTCCTCAAACATACATCGTGATCTATGGTTTAGTTTACTTTGTATCAATTACTTGACTGTTGTTATCCTTTATATGCATTTATGCATACACATACGAGACAATGCAGTCAAAGCCGTTAATTACGGTTAGATGTGGATTCGTCTTTTGTTAATTGATATAAAACGTATTGGAGTTTATTAATGGAAGGACCTAACTTGTCAGTTTTGACATTACCGAGCAAATCAAGAAGTTTGTTCGTTTGTGACATTTTTCCATCCCCCATTTTTTGTAATCTTAAATGGTTGTTCAATTTTCATGCGACTTTTTTTTTTTCCTTGAAAAAGAAAGTGGGGGTGCCTTTCCCCACCTTAAAAATATTTTTGTCAAACGAAAAAAAAAAACGCCAAAATGAAAAAAAGAAAGCCTGATGAAAGGAATTTGCGTGTCCCGCTCAAATATGTCAAGGAAGTGAATGCGAAGGAAGGTGAAAAAGAAACTAGGAATTGTGTAACCTGAATTACAAGTAAAAATCGTAGTTCCGAAGTACATTTTCAAGAGGGAATTTGAACAATAAGAAGGGAAATTCTTATCCACAACCAGATACGTGGGGAAAGAACAATCATTTCTACCCCAGTCCCACTAACCCCTCGATTAGTCACAATTCTTCCACTTGAACATCAAATACCAATCTCATGTCTCAAAATTTAAACAGACACATTACTAATGTACACTTGATTCTCCCTAGTAATGGGAATGTCAACTAATGGATGTTCATTTATAGCCGTTTTGCTTTGGCTTTTGTCTTTGTCCTGTAATATAGATGCAAAGATCATTCTTCATACATTTTCCAAATTTGGCTGCAAATTTTATTTCCAAAATCATAAATTTACAGAATGTTTCCAAAATACTGGAAAACTGAACTTGTATTATAATGAACCCCTTTAATACCTCACCCCAAGACTCTGGGGATATAAACTGTCCATTTAGGGTAAGTATCAGGATAAGTTTCCAAAACAACATGGCTTAAACAGTTTGATTTCGATCCACCAAGGAAAAAAAGGTCCAATATACTAACTTTGAACAGTATACAGCAAGATAATGTACATTGAAGTAAGTACTATACCCACATGCATAGTTTTCAAAATAAATATATCTTCCCTCTGAAATTTACCAAGCAAGATACTTACACTCAGTATTTACATTTAGAAGAAAAGTTTTACTGTGCTCTGAGCTACTTAGTTTGTGATTGCCGCTTGCATCCAATTGATAGAAAATCAGCTACTTAAAGTGTATTCGATGGATATATATCTAGCACTCAAAAGCCTTTGCAAAGAACAACCTTTCACTAAGGACCTTGAAATAATATAGGGCGGGGATCAAAAGAAAAAAGAAAGCCCGATGCGGGGGTCGAACCCGCAACCTTTTGATGTCTAAATTAAGAGTCAAACGCTCTACCGATTGAGCTAACCAGGCATTTTATAAAAGTTGTTACGCACTGAACGTAACTAACACTAAACTATCTAAATATGCGCTACCAGGTATATTTAGTAGCTGGTTTGGTTGATTTGTGCTGATAATTTAATATAATAACTGTAAACTCTCACTTATTACTTCCTACCCTTCTTCAATCAAAAGTTCCCTTTTTCTCTTTTCTTTCAACTCTGTTTCATAAATTCAAGGATTCCTGTCGGTTTATATATTTTCCCAACTAAACCTATTCCTGCATGTAAACTCACAACAATTTAACGACGACCAAGCTTTTTCATACTTTATTCCGAAACCTCAAACCTCCAGCCTTTTTAGTCTGTAGCGTACCCGCTACAAAAGTTTGAGGTATTTCAGATCTACTGATGATCAGAATATCGAGCCGATCACGTGACCAGAAGTCAGTTCGGAAACAGTTCGGATTATTTTGAATGGCCAATTTTCTCAATCTTGTGCCAACCCTTTGTTCTTTTTTTTATGTTATACACCATTTATTAGATCTCTTATACATGTTTTACATACAGAAATAAAATACTGGCAATCAGTAGGTAAGAGGGAAAATTTGAAAAACCCTGTTAGTTAAATAGATTTGTTAAGCAGTAGCGTATGTTGTTTGTAGCTTTAAAGTAAGGTACCCAATTTTTCAAAAATGATTCAGACAAATCAATTTGTGGGTGCAGTCGTCGCACTTCATGTAATGAGTCGACAGCGCTTAGGTACAGGTTTATTTTGATAAGTTGATTTGGGGTGATTGTGGGGTTACAGATAAACGATCTGCCAATAATTCGGATCCTAGCCCGGAATCTACTCCTTCCTTTTATGTTATACACCATATATCTGATCTCTTATACATGTTTTACATTACTGAAATAAAATACTGGTACTCAGTTGGTTAGAGTGAAAATTTGAAAAACCCTTTGAAGTAAAGAAAAACTTTTAATGTGTAATGTGGCTAGAACTCTTGAAAAAGCGTACCCAATTTCTCAAAAGTAATTCAGATAAATTAATAGTTGAGTGCAGTCGTCGCATTACATGCACGGGTTGAATTTGATTATTTGTAGCGGAGTCATTGCAGGGTTGCAGATAACCGATCTCGTTCGGAGCGTTAGGCCTGGTCATGCGGTTGGAAAGTCAGCCAGATGGATTTTATCCTTGGGCAGGTAGTGTATTTGTGATGTATAAATATGAAGCCCGGTATAAGACTGTGACAAAGAGTGCATGTTTGATGTTGATTGTAGTGTGTGAAGTGCCCGAGATTTAACCGATCTAATTTATCAGCGCCTGTCACACTTTTTCTTAACTTAGTGCGAATGGCCGCGAAGGGAAAGTGAGAATCACCTAATCTATGCTTTGGTGGTATAAAAGTAAATGGTGCTGATATAGGTAAAATGGTAACTTATGAGGTTGATGTGAGAGTGCTTCATTCACCGCTATTAGTATAAGGTAATCAAAGATTACACTTATGACTTATAGTCTTTGCTTATAACAATAACTGTATAGAATTTGACTTAAATATAAAAATACTCAAAATTATCGATATTTTACATAACTAACAAATCATATAAAATTACTGGGAATGCATCTCTTATATATGGCATTACTCTAAAACAAATAATAATAAAAACAATCAAATTATAGCACTTATGCGTAAGTAGCTTATTGCTTCACTTAAGCGAAGTGAAACATGCAAATATAAAAATTAATTCAAAACGACGTAAATGTCGTGTGTCGCAGAACTCTCGAATACTACACATTTGATGACAGTGTATTCAGTTCTGTGACAGCGCCGTCGCGATATGTTTTCTTGGTCTTGTGAAGTACCCTAAAAAAATTCTTCCAGGGCTCTGCATCAAAATTGTACCACCTAGGCCAACCAAGGGGGGTAAGGATTTTCCTGGTTTCAAGATTGACCTTTCGCAGTCCAGTACGAAGGAAACTTCCATCGATCTTCTCAAATAGGGCGGTATCTGTAGTGTGGATTGTGTGGTTGTGTAGTTATGTTGCTGCTCTATGCAGCATAATTATTGATTGTGCTGTATCTTTATTACGAAATGAAGCCACCAATAAAAACCATGCTTGCAAGCATTTGCGTTCCTTCTTTGTGAATTCATTACATTGATCAATATACTCAGTAATATACAGCCTTTATTGTTGATAGTATGTTTTGTGAGGAAGTCATATCATGACAAGATCCTAGCTTGGTCAGCCAGAAGGTCGGAAACTGTCTGCTTAAAATTGACGATAACCAAAGGAAAGTACAAAGTACTTGTTAAACCCATCAAACCATATTTCCGTTCATAGATGTCTCGAAGCGAATTCCGTTCTGAAAAGAAAATCGATCAAGGGTGGGAAACTTGTGCTGCCACAATATAAAAAAATGAAGGACTCTTTGTTACTTTCTGATAAATTTTTCGTTATCAACACTCTGCGGTGGTGGATATATCCAGGTTAAACACACCATCTTCAAGAATGCGACGACCTTTCAGCATTTTTAGCATTTTTCTTTAAAGAACTTGACAATCTTGGGTTGAGCTTGTCCTGCTTAAAGCACGTCAGGCATATTTCCCCGAATGGAAACGGCACCAACAAAGAAAAATGGGAGCTTTTTAGATCTTGCATAAGTATCTACTTAATGACTAACACTAGTCATTTGGGAATTTGTCCGCCTGATCAATAGTGAGGCTATGCGAGTCTAAATAGTTTAGACTGTGCAGAACTCAGAACAATAGGATACGGATTTTTTTGTACTTGCATAATCTGAGAATGATATTTCAGGGAAATCTTGGAGTATATCGAGAATTTCGTCTCACATTTCTTGGTTGGTGTCAACTTACAGGAAACTTCGGAAGATTAGAAGAAACGTTTTTCCGAGGTGCTTCGTTGCATGCTTCCGTGGTTTTTTTGTTCATTTACAAATTCCACATGGATGTCCTCGGTGCATCGTCAAACCGAAAAATCATTTAACTAAGCTCAGACTTAATATACAAACCACTAGATCACCTTTTTGAAATGACGTCTTCTAGTCCGTTTCATAGTTTCTATATTCCATCCCATCATGTATTTTCCATTTGTCTGCAATAACATGTCATTATAATGTGATCCCGCAATTCGCAAGACAAGACAATGTAGTTTTCTGTAATTCCATTTATGCATCTAGTGGTAGGTACATCGCATGTTGTTTCATCATGCCTATGGATAGAACACTAAAATATCCATCAAGTCCGATAGAATGCATTCTGCATCCTCCGGAAAAATCTAAAATTAAACGAACGAGTAGTTTTTCCCGATCCGAAAATTGATGCGGCATTGCGTTCCCACTTTGATCCGATTTTTTTTTCATTGTAGAGACACTAATACCAGCGATTACATCTCCTACCTAAAGTCAAATCGATATTAACCAATTTACATCAAACTTATGAACATGGTTGAATGGTATTCTATGGAAGAATACTTGTGCCAGTGTCCTTCTGGAGGTTCTTAAAACCCCCATTATGTAGTATGCTGTGGATGATACAGAGTTCTCTCAAGCAGCTATAAAGTTTTCTAGAAACTTCGGATCGTAGAGTTCCGATCCAATAGCGTCAAACCGGAGAACTTGTTAACATGAAATTAAATGTTGAATCAAGAACTGACTTCGTTAATAGAGTTTGATGCCGGAGCCGATGGATAAAATTTTTTTTTCCCAAGGCCGCAATAATGTGCGTGACAAGTCCCGAAAATTTGTGACATCCGAACGAGATCCAGCAGGTCTAAATCTCGTACTCTTGACCTTTTACGCTCTAAATCTTATGACGTCAATAGAATGCTCAAATATCGATCATATCAGGAGGATACTGCATGCAGAGTAAAATTTAGAAGAGAAATTTGCTTATCAAATTCCTCTGATCATATCCCCACACATTTCACTAATCTATATTCTTCAAGCTGGTGGAGAAGGCATTGCTTTGCGAGACATTAACAACACCTCTATGTGGGATTTGTTAATATCCTTGTTATGTGTTCAATATTCGTATTTGCTATTTACTTTTCTATTTTTGGAATATGGCTTCTATCTTGATGCAGCAAATGGCTTTTCTTCTGTCCCTTAGCCGCAATTTTTCCAGTCGGATAATTTTTTTCGGAATGATCTGACAAAATTGCGCTTCCGAAATGTAATCCAAGAATAATTCGATGAAAATTAAGAGGGTATAAAAATCATTGAAGCCCAGCAAGGGTTTATTGCTTCCACCCCAAACTGAATATTTCTCAAACCTATCGTTTCTTGACAGCTCCGGCAGGAGCTTTAGTTAATCTTCTAAGCATAAAAACTTGCATTTCTCACGCTTAAAGCATCTTCAGAAAGAACCTTTAGAACTTGCGCAAAATTGTCCCTCGGCTAAACATTTTTAAGTTTAGAAAATAAAGCAGGGTGCATAAAAAATAAAGTTTGCTTAAAAAATCTCAGGAACATTTTTGCGACAATTGTATCAATCAAATGAAAGAACATCCGAATCAGTATGACCAATCAATCCGGAAAAGACTGATCAATTCAACTGAACAGCCTCTTTCCGACATCATATAGTCCAAGGACAGGTATAAATAGAGGTTGATCCTCCTGAGTAAGTAGTACTACCCACTGTCTTTTATCATCAGTATTATCATACAACAATACAATCATTCATACAACGCGACTATTATAACTATACTTTAAACTCAAAATGAGATTCTTTCTCGTATTCAGCTATTTCTTGGCAACAATCTTGTCACATACTATTATCACTGTAGTTCCCAAGCCAACGCCCACTCCACAAGCTATCTGCGACTCATCCAACATTGAACCAGCATGTAAGGTCAATTTCGGTGCAAGATCTAAAAGCTTAGGACACGCCCCATTCAAGAATCTTGCTTTTGCCAGCGTCAAATGGATCAAGGAAGATATTTACCAAGTCCAAGTTGAATTTGAAATGGGCGGTTCCATCACTCAAGCATCACTTTCCACCTGTGGTTTATTTGGCTTAAATTCTCCTGATGATTACTTGAACGGAAAGATCGAGTTAGTCAAAAAGGGTGTGTTTGATAAACTTCAATGGTCAGAACAACATTTTTCGGTAACTTGGTTAATGAAAGCTGACCGTGTTGGTAACAGAGCTTGTGCACATCCATTCAATTTGGAATATGTCTCGTGTCAACCTGATGATGGAAGTTGGATTGATAAGAATTGCGTAAAGCCAGTAAAACCACCTTATGCTAATTATTTATTTGATTGTCCATCCGATGGTGAATTGTCTGATGCTCCAATGTTCTGTTGGGATTTACAATGTGGTGTACCTGTAGTAGAAACAAGTACTGAAGTTCCAGAAACATCTACTGAAGTTGAGATTTCTACTGAAGTTCCAGATGCATCTACAGAACAAACGTCTACCGAAGTTGAAACATCTACTGAAGTCCATGAATCGTCCACAGCTACTGAAGCTGAAACATCTACAGAACAAACTTCCACTGAGGCTGAGACATCTACAAAACAAACGTCTACTGAAGGTGAAACTTCTACTGAACAAACATCTACTGAAGCTCCTGAACCACCAATGGAACAATCATCCACTGAAGAACCAGCCACTGAATCACAAGAAACATCTACTTATTTAACGTCTACAGAAGTACCTGAAACAACAACTGAACAAACTTCCACAGACTTACCAGAAACCTCCACGGAACAACTATCTACAGAAGTACCAGAACCAACAAATGAATCATCAGAATATTCAAGTGAAGCTTCTCATTCATCGATCGAGGAACCATACCCAAGCGACCCCGTTTCCACTGGGAGTTTGGAAACTTCCTCCGGTTATTCAAGTATTGCTACAGCATCTTCAACTGAATTACCTGATACTGAATCAGATACCACCGAGACTTCTGTTATAGATATTCCTTCTGCCCAAAAAACCACTGATGAAACTGCTACAGATTATCCAGATCCTACCTCAACCGAGAGTACTTATTTAACTTTAACAAAGTCGGAAACCAATTCTAAATCCTCAGATGCCACAACTAGTTTGTTTACATCTACTTCAACAGTCACCAAAGTAACTACTTTAAAGTCAACTGAAACTCTTACTACTGTCTTCCCAACCACCTACACAAGTACCAAGACCATTACAATCCAATGTCCAACTACATTTACTACAACCACCAAAGATTCAGGAACTACTTCTACAATTACAATTACTAATATAATTACAACTGAATCTACTGCAACTGAAGTAATAGTAAAAGAGACCACATTAACTACCACTGCAACTCAAGACATTGTTGTTACCGATTATTCTATCACCACCCAAACAATTCCAGTTACTTCCTATATTACCAAAGTTATTACCTGCGAAGAAGATAATACTACGGTGATTAAAACAATTACAGTACCATGTATTCCAACTGAACAACCCAATATTATTTCTTCTACAACCAAAGTGGTTACTTACGAAGAAGACAATACCACTTTTATCAAAACCATCACAGTACCATGTATCCCAACAGATGCACCTGTAGAGACAGAGGCAGCTGCCATTGAATCAACTGTAGTTATCTACACCACCGCAGAAACGATCACTTTAACGGTCGGTGAAAGTGCTATTACAAGTGTTTCCGAGATTGCTTATACAACAAGAATTGTTCAAAACAGACCTGAAGAAATCATTAGTGTCTCAGTTCCAGCAGTTGATCAACAAAGTATGTCAACTGTAGCTAGTCCACAAAGCACTACTGCTGTTGATTCAGAATCTACTACAATGCCAATTCCAACACAATATGAAGATCCAGCCGTTTCAATTAATTCTAACAAATCATTTATGATTTTAATTATGATTACATTTATAGACCTTTGGATATAATGACTCTTTACGTTTACGATTTAATAAATGAATTTATGATTCTTGATATCAGCACTAATATAGATTGATAAATTTACTATGTGATTTTCTCTTGGCGATAATAATTATAATATGAATCATCAAGAAAAGTGTTCCATATAATTTACTTTTAGATTTAGTTAAGTTTTGATTCTAAAAAGCTTTATTCCCCACCTCCCCCACCACTATAACAGTTTATGCAGCAATTGTTGTTCAGAAAATAAAAATAAAGTATAAAAAAATATGTCAGTGCCGATTCTTTTTATTTTTACAATAAAAAATAAATAAATTCAAACTGTAAAGCGAGGCTTAAAGTACATCCACGCAAGTTTCGTTCTCTCTTTAAATATTATCTTCTTTGACAATTGACCACTAAGTAAACCCAAAATGTTTGAAGGCAGTTCAAAAGTTTTATTATTCCTTGAATTGTATTCAAAGCCATAAGGAACTCTATGGAATAAAGAGAATCAATGTTACGTCTAATAACAAGTATAGTGACGTTGAATGCTACACATCTTTTGTTGGTCGTATCTGCAGAAGGTTATTCCGTTCCATTTATGATTTATATTTATTTATTTATTTATTTATTATATACTAGATATAAGGGCCGCCTTCGGCGGCCATTGCCCCAATGTTGTGAATGTCTACAGTTAGGGAAATTTGAATTGGAGGGCAAGAAACCGGATCCTAAGTTAAGGCATGTAGAAATATACAACTTTGCAACATAATAGTAACGACTAACTAACGGCCACCTTCGGTGGCCAACAGCCGCCTTCGGTGTCTGGAAAATGAGGTCGTGCGATCTCTAAAATTGTTTTTTCCTTAATTTTTTGTAAGAAGGAGAGATTCATGATGATTGTAACCTGTATAATCTAAATATAGTAGAATAATATAAGCAATGTAATTCGGTTGCATGTTATTTTTTCCTTTTAAATCTTACTTTAAAGATTTCTGCACATTTAATTATTGATTACGTAATTCGTTTGTGCATATTAACAAACAAACCAAGACAAAAAAATAAATTTGCGGATAGCTTCGGATGAATTTCCTTGTTGGGAAGTCATTCATTTGCTTTATTTAATGCCAGTAAATATTCGTTTTCTTTGTATCGCATGACATAATCTAGAAGTTCTTTGACCGAACAGGTACATAACAAAAGGATACACTAAGAGGATCTATCCCTCTAAGTGTTAACATTCTCTACTAGTATATCTTGCTTTTTCCCTCTAAAAATCATTGTTCGATTTGATGTGAACTACATTCCTGGATGAACGACAATAGATAAATATGTCATTAATTTCTGGTTAACCACAAAGCCGGACGTTGTAATGACCCGAATATTTCACAACTACCATCTAAAATGGACATGCATCATGTATAACTTATGATGCGTATGTAGGACTAAGGCTCAAGAATGTTACTTTCTTTTAACAGTTCTCCACGTGGTATATATGGATGAATGAACAACAGTTTTAACATCCATACAAGTTTGGGAAGTGACCACTTAAATCTCGCCGAGTCACTTTGTGACACAATATATGCATTGCCTCCAGAATATGTTACAGCTAACCTAAAACCCCATAAAAAATCCATTATCTGTTTGTACAGAACTTTGGCACACGCTTTTGGAGGAAATATAATCATTTGAAACGTCTCAAGTGAGTCTTTCTCTGGATTTCGTCTATTAGTGTTAAATATTTGTCGGTATATTGCTATGCTGCTAACCTATCATCAAGCCCTTCAACCTATAAAATGGGACCTAGAGCTTGAACCAAAGTTTGGTTATTGAGGTTTACTCTGTAGTCAAGACAATTGTGGCAAGCCATGTCAAAACCTCTATTATGGTCTAAGGAATAAAGTCTTGCATTTTCACTTCTCTAGATTTGCACGTACGTCAAACATATGCGAATAAACAAAAGGTTACATATGTCTTCCGATTCGAAGATGCTTGGTTGTACCGCGAAGTTTATCAGGCTAAATTCGGTTTGTAGGAGTATGAGTTGGTTACATTATATTGAACTCTTGAAAATCTTGAGAGAACTGGGTCTTATCTCCTTCATCCACATCTCTAAAGGGAATATATGGATTTATGGATTGTGAGTTACTTGCTTTTAGCTCAACAACCAGTGCCTTCCTTTGTACAAATATATTTTTTCGGATCGCTTATTTTCAGATACGAGAAAAAAGATTTCCGGAACATCCTTAAAAAAATATTTAAAAGAAACCAAAGCCCCTTGATTGAAATTAACCAAGTGCTCAAAGTTATAGTTTTTCCAATTAATAATACTGGTAAAAGAACAGAAATACCTTTTGCAAATCATTCTTTATGGTCAAACAAATCCAAAATACTATGGATTGCATGGGAAGTAGAAAATATGGAAGAACCCTTGACTATTTCTTGTTAGAGATACTCCTTTCCTTTCCACGTAGTCTAAATCTGTTCCCCCGATTTTTTTTTACCAAAATCAGATATCCGCATATATATCACGTGTCTATAGAATAGAATTTACACAAAATATCTTGCATAAAAAATAAAATTTGAGTAGATTTTTTTTTCTGGAAAATTTGGGGCCAGTTCGATCCATCTCCAATTGAATATCCCAGCATCTATGACCATCAAGATTGATCATTCAAAGCACATAGCATCATCCCCCTTGCATCTTTTACCTCAATCTCTTTAAACTGAACAGCAATAAAGAAGGAGTTCAAGCGACCAGTAGTTGTCCCATTCTCTTTTGTCTTTTTCCCTTTTCCTCAGTACTTACAAACTAACTCATTACTCACACATAGAACGATTATTACAACGACACTTTAAAATGCAAATGAATTCCTTTCTTTTATTTTGCTATTACTTTTCAATAGCCCTTTCATACATGGTTGTAAATGAGGTTCCCAAGCCTACCCCAATTCCACAAGCTATTTGCAATGTTGACAACATTGCACCTGCTTGTGATGCATTTGGTGCAAGATCAAAGAGTTTAGGATATGCCCCCTTTAAACAACTTACTTTTGTTAGTGTTAAATGGATTAAGGAAGATATTTACCAAGTTCATGTTGATTTTGAAATGGGTGGATCAATAACTCAAGCATCACTTTCTACCGCTAATTTATTGAATTTAAATACTCCTGATAAATACTTGAATGGAAAAGCAGAACTAGTCAAAAAGGGTGCGATTGATAAACTTCAGTGGTCCGAACAACATTTCGCGGTTGTCTGGTTAATGAAAGCTGATCGTGTTGGTAACAGAGCTTGTGCACATCCATTCAATTTGGAATATGTCTCGTGTCAACCTGATGATGGAAGTTGGATTGATAAGAATTGCGTAAAGCCAGTAAAACCACCTTATGCTAATTATTTATTTGATTGTCCATCCGATGGTGAATTGTC